>JAKTQM010000394.1:29301-40715 GCA_030558825.1 Blastobotrys niveus
TATGGGTACGACCAAATACAGACGTCGGGTACCTGCTGATATCCAATTATATTGATCTAGCACTGAAGAGTACAGGCAGCAGTAACAGTAATGTGGATGAATTGTCGATACACCTCGAGCCGGTGATCAAGCCGGTTCTACAAAGCGCCGTGGCGAAGAAACAAGCAGCGTTTTTCACCAAGAATGTGTTTGGTCCCGCATTGAAGTTGGATGCAATGGGTAAAGACGAATCGTTGGTCGATACCATATACAGTAGGCAAGTGGAACTGGGGTTGGAACATGGTGTGTTGTTGGATAAAAAGTTTAAGATCGACAATGACCGGGTACTGGCGCATTTGTTCAGTAAAGTATGCGACATGAACCGACAGGAGGCAAGTGAAAGTTTCAAAGCCATGGCCAAATCACGACCGAGCGCTACATCTTCGTTGCTGGAGATTGCGATGCAAAAGAAGGTGAAACTGGATCAAACCGGGCTAAAGGCGATGGTGGAGACGGATTTGGAGTCGCTTGACTGGGATACCCTTGGGTTGTTGCTGAAGATTGATAGTGATGTCGTGTTTGGGGTTTCTGAACGTATATTCGCTGTAGTTAAGGACAAAAAGGATTCCGACTCAGATTCATGTGTAGGGTTTTTGTGTGCATTGATGGAAGCGTACTCTGATTCCCGGCAGTTTGCAGACTTTTTCTTGACCTGGGGTAAGCTTGTGAGTACCAGTGGAGTGGCAGTATGGCAGAACGAGAAGGTTGTAGAAACGGTTGTGACGCTACTGCAGCGGTTATCGGCGACACAACTCAATGGTATCCTCGACAAACTAATTGTGGAGGGTAACGAAAAAGAAGAAGAACCCGCTTCCAAACGACGCAAAAAGTCAAAGAGCGATACCGGCAGCAGCGTATCTATACCATGTGTTGCAGTGACAAAAAGTCTGCTTGCTCGTACGGGCGATGGGGCAGCTGGAGTCGTTCAAGAACTCGGCGACAAGCTCCAACACTTGCTTGTACAAAAAAGCAGCCCGGCCGATACCCACAGTTGGACGCTCAAGTACCTTATCTTATCACTGAGCCCATCATTTGTATCCGAGAACAAGACACATATAAAGACCCAAGCAGCAGGGCTCCGAATCGACTCGCCGCATCATGTCGCATTTGAAATGTGGACTTCACTTTTGCAGGCTGTGTTCCGGGTCCGTGAGTTCCATGAAGTGGAGTTCTTCCAGGAGCTTGTAACGAGGCACCTCGATTACATTGATAATCTAGAGGATGCAGATGCTGCGCGGGCGTCACGGTGTCTCCAGGATATCACGCGGCGGTGGCTATTGCTCGCCAACGCTCATTTCGGTAAACAGCATTTGACTCTACTTTCCCAGTTATATATCCGCCACCCACATGCTCTGGATGAATTGGTCAGTAATCCATTGTTTTTTGAGCAGCGGACGTTTGCTAATGAAATGGTGTACGAGATGATTCGAGTGTTGGGTGCTGCTACTGGTTCAGCGGGGGATATTGATGTGATAGTTGGTGCATTGGCGTGGTTCCCTTTGCAGGTTTTTACCCATAACATGCGGTTACAACTGTTGGACCTGCTAGTTGGCGCTGAAGACGGCGATAGCGAGAGTGGTGGTGGTGGTGGTGGTGGTGGTGGTGGTGGTAGTAGTAGTAGCAATGCTGAGCTTTATAAGCTGCCTAATGGCGCGAAAGTCCTTCGAACGTTGGTACAATGGCCAACGTTTGCATCCAAAGTCGAGATGGACGTGGATGTACTTGCCAATATGGTATCACACATGCCGACACGGGAAATTCTAGCAACAGCTCGTCAGATTGTGCATAATCATGTCAAGAATATCCATGATGCAGCCAGCAGCAAGGTTGTTAGTAAGCTGGTTAAAAAGGTGGTGACTCTGGTAAGGACGACACGGAGTGTTCCGCAGGAATGGGCGCTACAGTTTGCTACAGTTGTAGTCGACGAGATTGGCGATGCAGAATTGTTACGGGATGCAGTATGGTACGTGTTTTTTGGGTTCATGAAGTGTATAACTGCGGATTCAGTACATGCACATACAGTGCAGGATCTAGGGGTGCTGCTTAAACATGTCCCCGACCCCAAGCTGCGGCTCGAAGCGGCTGACAAGCTGCAGGCGGCGCTAGAAAAGTGCAATGACGATGACATGCGGCGGGAGTATTTTGTGGTGCTATGCGCCGTGTACCCTACTGGAGCTATCGAGGATTGTAACTATATTACTTCACGGTTTATTCAGCAAGAGTGGCAGCAAAAGCAGAGTAACGACAAGGATGACGCTCGTGCTGCGTACAGTGCGTACTGCGATCGAGCTGTAGAACACACCGAGACGATCCTCCATAGTCTTCTTGCTGAATGTTTGGACGACGGTGGTAGTGACATTCCCGAAGCGTATCTCGAAGCGGTACGTATTTTGGTTCCTCATGTACAAACCACCAGCACGTTTGTTACGGTTGTATCGTTCCTAGCTGAGAATGTGACGCGACTCGGTTCATCACCACATGCTATGAACACTGCATTGGGGCTCATGGACGATGCATTGAAGCATACTCCCGGGATTATCAGTCAATATACTGTCGAACTCATCCTTACATGTGTCTATCACATGTATAATAATGCTCCTTCTGAACGAACACCGCTCGGCAGTCGGTGGACACAGTCCCAGCGTGATATGGTCTATACGACTTCCACATCCGTTGTGGCATCGGTCCTACTTTTCCATCGCCACCGACTACACGGGCGGTACCATCTCGTGATGGATGTATTCCAATCGCTCATTCACGCCCTGTCTCTTCCCACACCTCAACGCACGGACCGGCCGGTATGGACTTTACCTTCGGCTATCGATACTGCTGCATTTGGTGAATCATCCGGAATTGCACTTTCACGATTACTCAGCAACCTGTGTGAACCAGCAGCCGGCTCAAAGACGTCCTCCACCTCTGACGCCTCCACCTCCACCACCGTGTCCTCAGCACAGCTCAATTCTACTGCAGCACTAGCCAAACGTGAACTATCCAAACATCTCTATGTGATACTCCATCGGTACGTTGCTGACTCACTTCGGACCGGGTTCTCGCCGCATTTGCAACCTCATCTCCGAGCCGGTATGTACCTGGTTCTCGACGTCATGGGTAAAGACCGGTTAAACATGGCCAATGCGTTACTTGATGCACCGGGTAAGGCGTTTATGCGTGCAGTGTATAATGATTATTGGAAGCATGGGCGATGGCAACATGATGAATAATGTAATATATAAAAAAAAAGGTAAATGGTAGAGTAGTATAATAGGATTTTGACCGGATGAGGAAAGTACAGCACCAGCCCCCTCTTTATTTTTTCTATGTATAGCATTATTTTCACAATTCTTTTTTTCTTACAATCATTTCTAAAACAAATTTTGTGTCTTGACATTTTTTTTTATTCCATTACAAATCTGAATTGATCCTAAGCGAGATGATACTAAGCGAGTAATTTCAAGCTCCGGATATGGTAATGGTCTAGAAGCATGTCGGACGGCTGGGATGACCACCTCCGTTGTTTGTTTGGTTGGGGGGAGGGAGTGTGAGGCGGAGCCGCACCTGCCGCGCCGCATCCGGCAACAGATAGAGCGGCGAATTAAAAAGACCAAGACACAAGAGTTGTTTCTTAATTGTCAATTAATACTCGTCTGTTTAAGGTATGTAATATCTAAGATAATTATGGGTCTATCCTTGCTACATGTTTAGGTATCCCAATATTCGGAGTGAGTCTATAAATATCGTCCATCTAGTTCCCTGGTTTTTATAGATTTTTGTAGTCTCTTGAAGCGACTAGACATTTTGAAATACCTAGGCTAAACTCTAATTTGAACTACTATTATCACTACCCCTCATTCTCTGACTGCATACACCCCTTTTTTTTGGTGTTTCTATTTATTTTTTTCTCTTCACTAGGTTATAAGACTCAAGACAGGGAAAAAAGAATAGTTATCATGGTCAATTTTCATGCGACTATTGGGTTAGGTGCTGCGGCGTTTACAAGCACGTTCACGCTGCCCTCGGAACCCACCAGCTACAGTTACAATTACACTTACAGTTCAAGTTAAACTTTCAGCACGTCATGGAGTTCGAGTTATAACGATAGTGCGATAATTGGCGTCGATAGAGGAGGCAGTCCAGCGACTGCAGTACCGACATCTGTGATGTTTTCTGCACTAGCAACACCAACATCGTTGGCAGTATCAGTACCATCAACCTTGGTGCCATCGGAGTCATTTACATCGTTGCAATCATTACCACTAGCATCATCAACATTACTGTCGTCTTCGTCTTCATCGCCGTCGTCGTCATCGCCGTCGCCGTCGTCAGCACAGAAAGCTTCAGGGACAAAAATCTCGGCAGCAGCAGATTTGTCACTGTTTATGAAACGGCCAAGTGATGATATATTTGTAGCTCGTCGTCCAATGGTGAAGACAGTGACGGCGGTACGCACGCATTATGTGACAAAGCCAGTTCGTACCGTCACTGTGTATGTTCCTCGGCCTACTAGAACTCCACAGGATGATAACCAACCCGAAGATGACGACGAAGGGGATGACCCCAAAGACACTTCCAAGGAAATCGACATGAAAAAGCCAAAGATGAAACAAGAAGAAGACGATGATGACAACGACGAAGATGAAGAAGATGACGGTGAAGATAATGGGGATGAAGGAAGAGGAAGAGTCCAACCGACACAAGTCCTGACTAGTCAGCAGCCAAACATTCCTGAGCATGGTCCTGGTCCGGTTATTACACGCCATTCTGGAGGCACTTCCTTGCCATCTCCATTCACGACACAAGTCATTCTAACTGTGCCTACCCCTAGCCCGGCAGCAGTGTCACCACCAGTCTTCTCGGAACCTGATAGCCCAAACTTGCCATCAATGGTTACTGATCAACCGGTACCTACATCTGCGCAAGACCACACGCCGTCACCACCACCGACATTTATCCCGCCAGTCGTCACCACCTCGGTGACTCCCGCATCTCCACTGCCGTCATCGGATCTACCACCGTTACCATCCACATCACCAGAACTCGAAGGACACCCCCGTGAACACAGCCTGAACCCCAACGCAGTAACCAACAAACAAATCGACTCTGTGGTCGTATCGCCGTACCGTGATGATCAAAGCTGCATGAATGAAGCGGAACTGCGTCAATTGGTGAGGGAACTCTCGGACCGAGCAGTACGGAGCGTACGGGTGTACTCCACCGACTGCGGAATTATCCAATACTTACATCCAAACTTGAAACCTCTCGGTATTCTTATCAATCAAGGGTTCTGGATGGGTCCGGAGGGACCTAATGCAATGGACTCACAGGTGGACGAAGTCATTGACTATGCCCAGCATAACGGGTGGGACCAGTTCACGATGATCTTGGTGGCGAACGAAGCTGTGTTTGCAGGATACGCTCAACCGGCGGATTTGGTGAGCAAGATTGGTGAAGTTAAGCAACGACTGCGAGATGCCGGGTATAATGGTCCCGTGGCTACTGCCGAACCACCGGTAATATACATGCAACATCCAGAACTGTGTAATAATGATGCAGTGGATATCGTGGGGATCAATTCACATCCTTATTTCAACCCGTCTATTTCTGCGGAAGGAGCAGGTAGCTTCGTAGCTGCTGATATTCAGCAGACGCGGCAGGTATGCAACGGGAAGCGTGTTTATGTGACCGAGACCGGGTACCCTTGGAATGGAAATCCTAATGGTAATAATCAGCCCAGTAAGGAGAACCAGAGGGTTGCGATCAAGAGTATAGTTGATGCTACTGATGGTGAGGTGACGATTTTGACGTTGGATGATGAAAGGTGGAAGAATCCCGGTCCGTTTAACATTGAGCAGTATTTTGGTGTTGTTGATATCATCTAACTCCCGCACATATATACCCCCTCTCTTCACTTTTAAAATATCAGTTCATAATGTTTTTTTGGTTCATTAATACAAAGTTTTGTTTATTTCAACCTGAGGAATTGCAGTGCCAGAAATGTAGACCATTGAACCATGCTTTATTCCCGGTATATAGACGCTGTAATGATATCCAGCTTCGATATAGCCCCATATGATCGTCTACGCCTCTATTTTGTAACTTGGCTCATGGTTTCTATCTGTGAACTGTCACGGTTTATGCATCGCGTTTGAAAAGAAAAAAAAAATACATTGGTAATATATATTCGATATGCTTAGTCTATTTTGTCACCCCCTAGCAACACTACGCTCGTTCTAGATCTACAATGAACTCTTGGAAGACTTTACAATGGCATCCCATGCAAGACCAGCAAACACTGGCACCGCCTGAGCATGTCTAGCAGCCTGCGCCGAAGATGCCTGGCCCACCGCATCCCGCGCCTTGATACCATGCACAATGACCGATAACCGGTAATGCGAAAACACCTCGGCAAACGTCCAATGGGTCCGTGGGTTCCATCCAGCCATTTGTTCATACAATTGCAAATGTTCTTTCAACGATGGCATCCCTTCGATCTGTGTAATCTCCTTATCACTTCGAGAATTGCCCGGAACCATTATACTCTTTGGAATGGAATACGGCATGAGCAAGTTGCCCAAGTCCGCCAACGGATGCCCAATCGTACATAGTTCCCAGTCCAAAATGGCAATGACACGGTTTTCAGTAGCGTGGAAAATCAAGTTATCAATCTTGTAATCACCATGCACAATAGATACTCGTTCCGGAGGCATGTTTTCCCGCATCCATTGCGTAATCTCCTGGATACGTGGAATGGGCCCAACCTTTTCACCAGTCTTGGTACTAACCACTGCAGCCTGAGCATCAGCAACTTTACCTAGCGTGACCAGTTGACGTGGGTAATGACTTGACAGGTTCTTGAGGAACGATTGTGGGAGGTCCAAGTCTTGTGGGTTTAGTGCATGCAGTTGGGCGATTGTTTTGATTGCAGATTCCCAGCATTCCCGTCGGTCTTTTGGTGAAAGTTCAGGGAAAGTCGGGTCATGGAAAATCCGTCCGTTGGCGACAAAATCCATCATATAAAAGTTGACGCCAATGACGCTCTTGTCTTCACAGAGATGGATGACTCGAGGCACCGGAATGCCCTTTGGATACAATGCTTTCATCATGTAGAATTCTCGATCGACTCGATGGGCAGTTTTGCTGACTAGTTTACCGTGTGGTTGTTTTCGAAGTACATATTTCCGGCCCTGGTTGTCTTTGATTTGGTAGGATGGGTTGCTTTGGCCAAATCCGAATTGCTTGATGGTGAATGGAGCTTCAAAGTCTGCGGGACATTGTTTAGTGAGGTAGGATTCTAGATTTTTAACGTCGATGGCGTGGCGCACTTCGCCTAGGTCGGCTTCTGTATCTACTCGTGATTGTGTCATGCTGGAACGTGGGTGTAGATATGTGTGTGTTTGTTGGTGAAAATAGAAGTGAAGGAAGAGGGAGGAGGTTTGGTATTTAAGTGTTGAGAGTGTGGGGCAATGCGTCAACAGCCGAGGAAGTGTTTTGGGTCCGGTCGGCTGGGCCAGCTCGGCTAGTCCGTTGTGTGCGGCTCGGAAGGTTGTGCTGCGGCTTGCTGAAAGGAAAGTGACAAGAAGTATAATGAATGAATTGTCACGCCGGAGATGCCTGTGTGTTGTGTGTAATATTTGGAAGAAACCTCTTATTATCTGGTTATAAAGCTTCCATTCGGGGAGATATATACAAAATTGATAGGGGAGCGTAGATGCATTGACTGCACGCTATTCGTGGAAAAGCTTGGGATGACTATAAATAATCTATAATTTATTGTAGATAGGTTGTGTGTCTTGTGAAATCGAAATGCGTATACGATACGATATCTACCGTTTATGTATTTGGACCGTCTAGACCATGTTCTAGACATGCAATAACGGAAGGGCTCCATACTCAAAGGCGTGAAATGTATAACTGCTCTATTTTAACAGCCCCCTCGACGCTCCCCTTAGAAGTTGATCTTGCCTGGAATAAACTCATCAATCAATTCTTGATAATACTCCTTCAACTTTGCCACATCCATCTTCTCCGAGTCCTTGCTGTACAAGTCATAATGTCGGAACATCTTGACATACTCCAGCATTTCCCGATCATGATCATTCATCAAATGAGCATATGCACCTTCTCGATGAATAGGGTAACAAGAATGGTACCGAATAATGGCCAATGCACCATCTGGCAACTTGCTCTGGCTCTTGAGCACGTTATACAAGTACTCATCATGACCATAACTGAACATCACATTGTCCAACCCACACCCTTCTTGATAAATCCCCAATTCAGTAGAATAAATAGGATGATCATAATCTGGGTTCTGCTTGAATGTTTCTGGGTAAATGTTCTTATCACTGTACTTGATCCCGATAGGGAACGTATCACCCACCACACTCCAGCTGCTGAGACCAAACAAGAACAAAATCTTGCCCAAATCATGAATCAACCCAGTCAACTGGAACCATCGTGGCTTACCATCCTTACGAATTGCTTCGGCGGTTTGCAACGCATGCTCCACCTGCGATAACTCGGTATCTGGATCACTTTCATCAATAAAATCATTCAACTTTTCCAATGCTTCCCAGATTGTCATTTGCATCCGTGTCTTGGTGTTGAAGTTGACTCGAACAGCAAGGTTGTATGCCACCGTCTGTTTCTTGTGTTGTTCAGCATAAAAGTTCTTGACTCGTTCACAAGCTGTTTCATATTGTCGAAACTTGGTCTTGTCTTTTTCTTGATCAAACTTGGATTCTGCATTCCATGCCACAGTGTCGTCGTCGTTATCGTCTCCCTGTTTTTGTTGTTTAATGTCTTCCTTTAGTTGGTTAACTTCGAGACAAGCGTCGTCGATGGCTTCCATGTCTTGGTAAGCTTTGGTGATGGCCATTGGAGGTGTCATTTTGTGTATATCTTTAGAGACTTTTTGACGTTTTGTAGGTGGTTGTAGTACTGCTGCGTCGTGTTCGCTAGCTCGAATCACTGCGACTTTGGCCATTTATATATATGTGTGGTGAGTGTGTTTGATTGATAGATAGAGTAAAGAAAGGGGGAGAAAGTCGGTATGAATCACGCAAATCAAAGATAAAGTAATTGTAATCCGCCTGCGATGACACGGCGGAGAAAAAATCCGAGAGGTGCGTGGAGTGTATCTTTGTTGTGCAGAGTTTATTATTTCGGGAACAAGGTCCGAGAAAAGATAGTAAGTCAAGGCGGCGGACGGTGGGGTGGGGGGGAATAAAGGGACCCTGGGGCTGACTACACGCCAAACTAGTAGTTAAGCGCGCGTGAGAGAGAAAATGTCTTGGAACGGGAAACAAATCCGCTCGTTGTTGTTGAGTGGTATTACTTGAGGCGGGGCTGCGGGGGATAAGTGCGGGGTAACTAGACGCGGGCAAATGAGTGGGGTCACATAGCGTCAGTAAGGTACCAGACTGGCAACATTCTATGAATAGAAGTTTTATGTGAGAAATGCATCGCCCTTTTTGAATCATAATTATTCTCTTTTATTTTGGCTTTATTTTTAATATTTTCTCCACCACATCACCTGTTGAACAATGTAATGACCCTGCAGAATAAGCAAGTAAATAGCATCATGATGATGATCAAGTTAGGAAGTTTTACTTCCAGATTCAGAAACCAAATTTCCCTGATAAAAACAAGTATACCGAAATTAGAGTATTTGGCACGGAGCTGTGTACCGTTACTACACTTCGGGACACGAATCCGTGCCCTTCTAACTCTAGCGTACCTAAACGCACTTCGGCTCATACGTTGTCAGCTACTAACCTGTATAAGCTCCTTCCATGCCTTATATAACCGTGCATTTTTATCGTCCAATCCTAGGTCAAGGGAGATTGTCGTTACACTTCTAGAGCATGACGAAGGGTTTATTTACGGCAAGACGGCGGCGCTGGATTATCCAAGCGGGATGGACCATTTGCTTTTATGTTATTTTTAATTGATTCTTACAGCAGTTAACCAAATTACCTTACACCGAATTTCATTACCGCTGCGAGAGCTTGCGAATCAAAGTATAAAACGGAGGGAATTTTGGTCTCCTTTTATAGTTTTTCTAAAGACAATTAGACGCCGAACCACCCCAGTTCTTTCTGGCGCTTAGCAACATCAAAAGTTAAGCGCCGCCGCAGCAAGTGTATGCCCCTTTTACACGCCCACGGATTAAACATGTTAAAACGTTACAAAAAGATGCATGTCACGTCGCAGGGTTTTACTATTAGGGCCCGACCTGCTCTCCCACAGACTATATTATTTCGAATACCATTCTAGAAACTCAACTGACGCTGTTTTATTGTATTCCTGGTACCATGTCTACCTATCCTTCATATTTGCTCATCAATTCAAGAATTTCCAAGGCTCCGCCTCATTGCAAAAGCTGCCAATGTCGTTGTTAATGATACCAAGACAGTTGTTGTTTTACTAGAGACAGTGTACGCACCTCCGCATATCTATCCAACCCCGAGCCGCATGCTTATCAGGATGCATCATACTGCATAAACAAAAGTATAGTAGAAATATACCTTAAAGATAGTTTCAAAAGGTTGGAATACTTCTAAGGGAAAGTGCAGTGAAATGAAAGATCTAATTGGTGTTATCGACTCCGTTGGGGTATTTTCTCACCCTCCCTTTTTTTATTACACAAAATGACAGAAGAGGTCCCAAAATATGGCAGAAGACGACCCAAAAACGACAGAAGACGACCCAAAAATGACACAAAATGACACAAATGACACTATTTATGAGCCTGGCGTTTATTTTGTTCAGCAAGGGAATGAAAACACATGGAAAGTGCTAAAAGTGTATTCGATGAATGAGGGTGAAAAATTCAAGACCGAACTGTTTTGCTACCGCCACTTACGACACAAACGATTGGAAGGTATATTATCTCCAAAGCTCTACGATTTTGGGGTTTTGAAAGATACGCCAGGTGGGTACTTGTATCTCTTGGTGGAGTACTTGGATGGAGATATTCACGATTCGCTAACCTATAGAGAGCAGAAGAATCTGGACATGCAGCTGCGAGACTGTGGCATTATACATACTGAGCTAGCGGCGGATACCGTGGTTTTTGTCAACAATGGGAAACATCCCAAGGTATTTGACTTTGAAAAATGTATTGTGGAACCTATCTGGCTTGATGAAGTTGGTAATTCTCTACCACGAGACGTCGCCAAAAAAAGATATGAGGATTCTATTGCTGCAAACGCGGGAAGAGGAAGAAGCAAGGCAAGAGCAACATGGGTGGGTAAGCACTAAAGGTTCTTTGAAACCACGTCGTATTAAAAACAACCAGAATAGTCTAGCGTTTGACGTATGGTAGCGCTGCGACGGAAATTTTGGTCTCCTTTTGTAGTTCTTCCGACGCC
>JAKTQM010000412.1:331-13352 GCA_030558825.1 Blastobotrys niveus
CAGATTGAGAGAAAAGGGAGAAAGAGGGTCTAAACCAGGCGAATTGGATCTACTGCGAGTACAAATTAAAGCTGAATATTACTGGATGCGGGAGACGTGGAAATACGCAGACAAGTTGGTAGATGAGAAGATTGCCAAGTATAAAGAAGTGAAAGCCCAGTATAAAGAGAAGAATGCTGCGGGGGAGAATTCAAAGCAAAACGTAGAAACTATGCAAAAAGAAGACACCAAATTCAGCAAATTTTCGATGGCAGCAAGTCGACATGAGGATGAGAGAGTCTTGTTGTCCAACCAGTACTTTACGATTATTGAACGTGATGGTCAGCCTGTTCCAAACTAATGGAGCGCGTATCCTCCTGCAAAGTTTCCATTTCCTAGCTATATAGTTATATGATGTCGACTAATTGAATTCTTTATTGCATGTTTAGGTGTAGCTCGGCAGATCAGATTGGGTTCGTTCTATCGCAAAGTTTACTCGCTAGTCAGATCTCGGATTGGTGCGTATCCAGATGTTATCCTTGTTTATACATGTCTTTTTGCTGTCGGAGCGCTATAATATGCTGAATCGTATCCCCGCTACACATATCATTAGATAGACGCTGTGAGACTGGATACTAGTGGACACAAGGGCCGCACTAATAGATTCCATCTTTTGATCAACTTCAGAGATTGAATGTACCATTTAGTGATCCATGCCGTTTTTTCTATATTACAATTTTGTATGGAGAAGCAAAGACACCAGCCCTATCCTACAGCCATGTACGTCTCAGACGACGAAACTTAATAAACACCCTTGACAAAGGGGCCCAGAAATGCATTAATACAAATTAATTATAACAAAAAAAATAAGAGATATAGAAATAAATTCCTTTATTCCCGTTCAGGTTCGATTTCATGCTCATGCTCGTCTTCATCATGTTCTTGGAACGGATCATACTTCTTAAAGTCCTTGGTTCGCACCCGTCTTTCAAACATGATATCGATTTCTTCAAACGTTCGCTTCCACGTTTCCGGTAGCCGGAAGTAGCACCATGTCAAGCAAAATGCAGATAAACCACCAAAGAAGAACCCAATCTTACCACGCATGTTGGCGTTTTGTGGGTTGAACATGTACGGTACACATACCGTGGTGATGATGGTGCAGAACGACTGAGCGGCCGTAGCAACAGCAATGGTTCGTGATCGCAACTTGGTGGATGAAATTTCAGAAATAATAACAAACGTCAATGGACCAACAGTAGCTTGATAAAAGAATGTCCATACATCCAACAACGATGCTTGTGCCCAACTGAGACCTTTCTTTTGTTCGTACCCTGGAACACAATCCAAAATTGCAATAACAAACAAAAGGACAGTCATGAAGGTTAGACCAGTATTATAAATCGTTCGTCGACCAGCATAAGATAACATTACAAACGACAAACAGGTAGCACAGAACCCAATAGCAGTATTCCCCACAGCCATATAGAACGACTGACTCTGTTCAAGCCCGGCTTGTTGGAAAAAGTACGAGTAGTATCCCATCAATGGATTACCACACAACACCTGGATAGCATACACCAACGCACAAATCTCAGTTCGTCGAGCGTTAGCACCCTTG
Organism: Blastobotrys niveus; assembly: GCA_030558825.1. Taxonomy (NCBI): domain Eukaryota; kingdom Fungi; phylum Ascomycota; class Dipodascomycetes; order Dipodascales; family Trichomonascaceae; genus Blastobotrys; species Blastobotrys niveus. Next base: position 1,932 of record JAKTQM010000412.1, read on the forward strand.
AAGATTTCTCTATAGCTACCCTTGCTGTTCAACTCTTGTTCCAAAAGATCGGTTTGTTCAATCACCATCAACGTCTTATCCAATTCCTTACCATCAACCCACGCTAGTCGTTTCAAACTCTTTCTGGCATCTTCATTTCGACCCTTTCGTACCAACCACCATGGCGATTCTGGAGCGAATGGCAGACCAATCAGCAAAATAGCTGGCCAGACCCATTGGATAGCAAATGGAATTCGGTATGCCCATTCATCATCTCGGTTCTGGAACCCGGCAGTGACACCCTGGGAAATGAATTGACCAATAACAAACGCCAAGTTGATGAACCCTTCCAAGATACCTCGCAATGGAACTGGTGCTACTTCAGATGCATAAGTTGGAGCCAATGTAACGAATACACCCCATAACTGGCCAGCCAAAATCTCACCGGCGCATAAGGTGCCTAGATTTGGTGAAAAGAATTGAATAAAAATGAACCCAATAATCAACACGTTACAAAACATCAATGTTCGCTTTCGACCGTACTTTTCAGCTGGCCATGAACAGCATAGCGCACCCACGATCTGCCCGATTGGATTACCCATACTCAACCCACTCTGCCAGGCTGCTGTAATCTGATACCCTCCTTCAAAAGGCTCACCGTAATTCTTGGTGAATGCACTCATGGCAAAGAACGACGTGATAATCTGCGCATCATACCCAGTCATAATAACAGCAATGGAAAAGAACATACTCCAGAACATAGCCTTTGGGTATAATTTCAATGCTTCAATCACACCTAGTTGTCGTTCTTCTTCTGCTGCTTCTCGAGTGTTTGCCAAGACAGCATTAACCGTCTTTTGTGGATTAGTACCTCCCAGTTCTGGGTCCTGGTAACCCTCATCATGGAAAACTGTCGCATCCACTGCTTGTTTACTAGTCATATTTTGTTTAGGCGATCAGACAGTGGGTTGAGAAGAAAGAAAGGAGAAAAGAAAAGAAGAAAGAGCCAAGACCATTTATAAAAGAGACAGTAGCCAAATTTTTTTTCTGCATCATCCCCCCTCAACCCCCCACTACTACTACACCACTATCCTACTGTAACAGTACAAAGCATATGGATAAGCGGGCCCGAAGTGCGGGGTCCTTGTCTGAACCCACCAAAAAAAAGCGGGGGAAATCGTTTGCTGAAAAATTTGGGCCCCGTATGCAGGTTCTTATTACTGGTTAGAAGAAGAAGCGGATATCTGCAAGGATTCAATGTAACGTCCATTCCATAAAAAAAACGAGACCTTTGTCTATAGTATCTTTTTTTTAATCAATAAATAACTCTGTCTGCTAAGAGGTGTATAAAAACCTTGGCCCAAACCCCACGGGTGTTCTTTCCGAATTTTTATTTTTCTGGGGTATACTCACCTCCTGAACCGGATTTCACCGCCGAATGGTTTTAAAATAGAGGACTCACCCCAAAACTGAGTCAAATCAAGAACAAAACCTTCAAAGTTACAATGAAATGAGAGTATGGGGGGCCGAGGGATCATCGAAACAGCCGTGTGAAAAAGTGTTGTTATGTAACAGTAAGTATTAAACCATCCAGACGTTGCTAGGGGGATTAACGACACATTATCCGGGGGCGAAATCGGGTAGAAAGAGATATCAAGAAAAAAAAAAAAGCCTACCATTGATTGTTATCAGCAGAGATATCAAGCTCGTGAATAACTAAAGCTGTCAACTGAAGAATTCCAGCTACTTTAAAAATTGCCTAAATTGAATTTCTAAATAAAAACACCCCCAACTTACAAAGCCTTGAGTACTTCTTCTCGACCCAAGTTGAGCAACTTGGCCCGCGAGACATAATCGTCACGGTTAATATACGCCCCGCACATTCGCCGAGACCCGTGGAACGCTTGTCTTCCATGCATGACTCGCCAATTGTCAAAAATCAAGCAAGTCCCAGGAACAAGCTTGATCACAAATTGAGTATCCAGCAAAATCTTGTTCCATAGACGAATGGCCTTGTAGAATCGTTCGACGTCTTCTGGGTCGGACCAGTTATCCATTGCCGACCGGTCGTCATTGTTCCATCGCACTTGAACAAGCTCACCAGTAACTTCGCTATGCGTAAACACTGGTTGAGGAACAGTTGGTGTGATGCACACTGCATCTTCACCTGCACTGTGCGCTGGAATTCGCACTCGTGAAAGCAGGTCATAAGCATCCGGAGCTTGTTGTCGGAGCGTCTCGGCAGCCTTAAACGCATCCGCTAGCATTGTTTCGCCGCCTTCTCCATGATGATGGAGCAAATGGAACAATTGAAGACCAGGGGTATCTGACCAGTACGTGCCATCGGTATGACAAGCCAAATGCAGGTTGGTGTAAGCAGTATCCTTCTTGGCCAAGTCAGCAGTAAAGTCCCAGAACCCGCCGTAATGAGTTGGCCGGATGTATGCTAGCCGTTCACAAAGTTGTTCTGTGGCCTTTGGATCAACAGGAGTGCCAGACACCATGCAGAAACCATATTGATACTAAATAAAGAGGTTGGTTAGTATTAAAATGATGTGACTAATGGATGAAATAAAAAATAAAATAAAAAAGGACCAGGAGTGATGCATGGATGCAGCAGGATTCCATTTCTTCCCCCGCATCGATCATCCGCGCGGATACCGCAGTCCGGCCCACGTCCTCGGTGTCAATGCACATACGAGGAAATGAAAAATCTCCGACTGCATCATCAAAACCCATATCCATCGGTGTCACTCAACGTACACGGATGAACAATCTTATCAACCACCAAAAATCATCAAACATGTACGATACTGGATGCATCCAATTCAGTGCCTTTTTCTTTTCTTTTTTTTTTTTTTCCTTCTTTCTCAAATAATAATAATAATAAAATAGCAAACTTACAATTTTCTTGGTCCATTCGGCAACACCATCATCGGACGCCATGACTTGGTCATAGGAAACAGTTGGTAGATTATCTTTGATATCCTTGCCATCCCATAGCTCCATTGGAATCGACTTGGTTTTTTGCTTGACTAGTACCGGATCGTATGAATGCAAGTAGCACCAGTCTAGTGGGTACTTGCTGACATGACCATCGTGAGCCCACTCGACCACCAAGTTCTTGCCCTCATTATCAACTGCAACGGTTTTGGCGTGAACATCTTCTGGGATTTCAAAGGTATTTTGCAATCGTTGTCGCGTCAACGGGTGGAAATGTTGTTCACATTGGCACAAGTCTCGCAACCAAATGTTGTGACTAAACAAAAAAGTGAGTTAGCAAAGGGCCGTCTGGATCAAAGGATGGGTGGACTTGCTATTTCGAGGTTTGACCGTCTTCCCAGGTAATGTAAACCTTCTTGTCGTCACTTGTAGCTTGGATTGTCTTTTGCGTCATTGTTTGTCGTTGAAGGAACCAAAAGAGAGACAAGAGGAGGATTAAGCTCCATATTTATAGTCTTGTGGAAATTCTAATTTTTTTTTGCCGAATTTGGAGCCGTTTTGTAATGATAGACAGAGGGTTTATTAACGTACGGTGCAATCTCGCATATGTAGAGCCCGCTTTGGACGACGCCGCTTGTTTTCGCCCCCGCGCAGTATAGCCACCAGAGCCGCATCGTCTACGGGCTACCACGATATATTTTGTTCTTTACCGCACCACCCAGGCCCTATTGTGCCCTTTACTCTGCTTGATAGAATACTTCAGGCCCAGAGTCAGGTGCTTGTGACAATCTCGGGAAATCATAGGTTTGGAGGCGTTTAACATCCAGCCCCTAACCTTGAACTCTTGCTAAATTGTTACCACGCTTCAAGACCCAACCAAAGTAAGAAATCGACATTTTTTTTCACGAATTAAATTGAAGTAAATAGTCGAAAGACGCTAAGGACACAATTGTGATGTGGCAAGAAGCACATAAGATAGGACCTTGGGACCCTGGCGCGCGGAGAAACATCGGTGTCAGATAAGCGAGTAGCAGCACAGAAGCAGGGCCATGTCTTCACTCCTTCATGAATAGCAATTCCTTTTCAAAGTCTAGAACCAGAACCTTTATGCACGATAATCTCACCAAATCATTTATCTCTTCAAAATCTACCGCCGCAGCGCTAGTTCAAGAACGAAATTCCAGCCGCAGCCCAACTTCGGAACCCGTAGGGAGGGAGGGGGCACCCCGCATTTTACCGCCGCCCCGCCTGCCCGCCCCCAAAACAGAGAAGTCTTAAGCGAGAGAGATCCAGTTTCAATTCCGCGGGTGCGGTATATAAATCACTTATCTCTCCCCACATTTCTCCTTCCTCTTCTCTTTCTCTTTTTTTTTTCTATTCTTCAAGTTCTTTCTTCGAAATGTTGTTCAAATCTCAGCATCAAAAGACCGTTGAAGCTAAACAAAAGCAACGGCAAGACCGGATCGACGAACTTGTCGAGTACCAAGCGCCATTAACCACCAACGAACTCGACATTGTCCATGAAGACGCTTCCGAGACTATCAAGAAGGTTCAAGATGGAAGTCTTAAACCAACCGACGTGTTGTTGGCATACGGCAAGCGAGCTATCGACTGTCAAAAGAAACACAACTCAATCACTGAGATCATGATCAAGGACGCTGAAAAATGGGCTGCTAACTGTAACACTTCGGGTCCACTGGCCGGGTTCCCGATCTCCATGAAGGACACCGTCGCTGTTGCTGGTTATGATTCCTGTATGGGCTACTCCAAAAACTGTTTCAAGCCATTTGCTAAGGATGCACCAATGATCCGAATGTTGAAGGATGCCGGTGCGGTTCCATTCGTCAAGACCAACGTTCCATTCACCTTGCTATCTTTCGAATCGTACAATGACGTGTGGGGTGTTTCCGAGAACCCACACAAGCATGGGTATACTCCTGGGGGGTCGACTGGTGGTGAAGCCGCTTTGTTGGCCTACGGTGGCAGTCGTCTAGGTATTGGTACCGATGTGGCCGGGTCTGTACGATTCCCAGCACATGCTTCGGGTATCTACTCGTTAAAGTGCTCTACTGGTCGATTCCCTAAGGCTGGTAACAAGACTACCATGCCGGGTCAAGAAGGTATCCCAGCAGTCTACTCGCCAATGTGTCGAAGCATGTCTGATTTGAGCTTCTTTATGCGTACACTCACCAAACTCAAGCCATGGGAATACGACTATTCTGTGCATCCAATCCCATGGAAGGATGACGTTGAACTACCAAAGAAATGCAAGATTGGTGTTATCTGGGAAGATGGTGTTGTCAAGCCAACACCTGCCTGTGAACGAGGGTTGAAAATGACTGTCGAAGCATTGGAAAAGCAAGGCCATGAAGTTGTCAAATTCACTCCACCATCTCCTCTTCGATGTTTGCGAATCGCCTCTCAACTGCTCTGCTCAGACTCTATGCATATTTCTTTGCGAGATCAAGCTAAGGGTGAAGCCAACGATGCTGGTGTGGAACGAATCAAGCGGGCCGCACGGTTGCCAAGATGGATGAAACGTGTTTATGCATGGTACTTGGAACATATCCGGGGTGATAAGATCTGGGCTGAATTGGTACGAAACTGGAACACCAAGACCATTACTGAACGATGGGATTTGGTTTATGAACGAGAAACTTACAAGGCCGAATTCTTTGAAGCATGGAAGGACTCTGGGATCGACTTTTTGATTTCTGTACCAAATGCAACCCCAGCATTGCCACACAAGGGGCTCTATGAGACTATTGCTTCATGCGGGTACACGTTTATGTTCAACTTGCTTGATTATTCGGCAGGTGTTCTTCCGGTGACTAAAGTGGATGCTGACTTGGATAAGGTGGATCCAAAATTCAAGCCAACCAACCGAGTCGAACGGGGTGCCTATGGTATCTACGACCCAGTTAAGATGCAAGGCTTGCCTATCGGTGTTCAAGTCGTTGGGTTGCGACTAGATGAAGAACGTGTATTGAAGGCTATGGAACTTGTGGAAAGTTCGTTGAAAGCCAACGGTACTGAATATCGACTGTTGAACCAGGATTGTTAAATAAAATAAACTGTACAAAAAACTAGGTTTAATAGTAATAATGTAATAGTACGAAATAAACAATAGAAGAAGAAAAAAAAGACATGAAGTATAATAGATTAGCTTAAAAGAATATCTATGAAATTGATTTTTTTTTTGGGTTTCATGTTTCATAAGATATGATACGCCTTATCTTTTTATCGGTTTGTTACTTGATTAGGGTTCACCGAATGCCTTGCTCCCCGCCCCACATCTCGCACTTCAAGCGGCTCGTGCGCAGCCAAAAAAGAATCCTGATACTTCTATGCTTTTCATCATGTAGTATATATATATATATGCTCAACTGCTATAAACTATGCTTCTTTTTGGTTTCCATTTCTACCTTTTTTTTTAAATTCTCTGAAACTGTACTAATGAATACAGTCTAAACTTGACATTATGATATACTATCCAATGACCAGCGTGACCGGGCTAACTCCAGGCATGTCCGGCCCAACATCTCCAGCAACAGCATCCACGACTGATAAGCCAACAGGACCCACCGTTAGCAGCGTCAGTGTCGCTACCATTAACCGCAGCAGAAGCGTTACGACCACCACCACAGCGACAACAGCAACTACCTCAACAACGACCAACAGTAGCACCGCCAGTACCACAAGCATAGGCAGCACTGGCTCAACCAGTACAATCGCAGCGAACTTAGGACTCCCACCTGTATACAGCGACGACGAGATCCATACCGCGGCACGGTACCTTCGCGACGAAGTAGGGGTACAGGTTCAATCCCTTCATTACAGTGTAGCAATACAGATCCTCAAGACGGACCACCAAGCAATGGCAAAGGCTATGGATGAAGCAGTCCAGATAATCCGCGATACGAATTATAATGCTGACTTGGTAGGTAAATACATGGACATCCTACTGCGCACTGTCGGGGTGCCAATACGGGAAGTGCGGCGGCTATTACTCCTTCAAACAGCAGTATATGGTGTATGTCGATACTGCCAACGCGCCAGAGAGAAAGCAGGAGGAGGAGGGGGAGGGGGAAAACAAGGAACAGGGTTAGAGTGGACAGACAGGTGTATTGACTTGCGCCCGGCGACACGAACAGATGTGATAAATACGGCTATAACATACATGCGACATCCCGATACAGCAGTGTCCTTCTTGGCAGTGCAGTTCCTGCATAACGTGTTGGTTCTAGAGAATATTGACTCGGCCGGAGTGTATATGAGTAACTATAAACGACTGAGGTGTCAAATGTACATGCTTTCTAACCGTGAGTTCTTCAATCGGCCTATTGCGGACGTTAATACGTTTATGCGGCTGTGGCAAGTGTATGCGGCGAGGAATTTCAGCCTTGCGGGTTACACTGGTGCCAAGATTGTTGTTCCTAGCCGCCGCCGCAGTGCAAAATCAAAGCCGCCATCGTCATAACATATCCAAAAAGAAAAAAGAAGAATCAAATGTCGTAACAATGGTAATATTAATAAATTATGTAAGTAAACAAAACAAAAAATATATATGGTTCATAAAAAAAAAAACGCAATTTACTCACCAGCATTCCCTAGCTGATTGTCTATATCTTGAATCTCCGCCGTCAAACTCACTTCTTCCACCGTCTTTACTAGTTCCTTGGTACATTTGGTGATATCAAAACATACCCCGGCAAGTCGTTGCTTGAGATGCCTGCTCAACGTTTCAGTGCTCTTCATATGACTAGAATTGGTCTGTACGTTTTCCATTCGTTGCAAACAGTCTTCAAAGTTGGCCAAGATATACGACCCCTTGTCCTTAAGTAGCTTGTTCTTGGTCTGCTTCATGCTAGTACCAGTCGCCTCGATCATCTTGTTAACAGATACGATAATCGATTGCAAGTGTGGTCGCAATTCGCCAATCTTATTATTGGCTTGGATACTCGTGAGCAAACTCTGGATGGAATCAGCCACCCCGAGCGTCTTTTGTTCAAGGTACGCTTGCAACTCTGCTACCGTGTTATCAGGATCCTCAGCGTCAAAGTGATGACCAGGCGACATATCCTGTGAGTACTGAGATGCGAACCGTTTACGTCGAGCAACGGCAGATTTGACTGTCACGCGGTAATCTTCAATCCCCTCATGAGCATCCGTAGGCGACATGAGCTCGTTATCAAGATCGTCGTGACTGTTACCGTTGTTAGCATATCCACCATCATTGGTCTTGCCTTCTGAGTGCTGTTGTTGTTTGTCACTGGTGGATAATCGTGGCGGTGGTACGTTGCTTCGTCGCGTTGGACTGACATTTGCCGTCGACGTTCTCTGCTTGGTTGGCGAACCTTGTTGCTGATCATTTGCAGCAGCGGCTCTATCAGCCGTTTTGAATGGCGACTTCAACTCCTGGTGCTTGCTCATTGGGGTCGACACCGCAGTCATAAAGTGTTCTTCCGGTTCGTTGTACGAATCCTGTGATGGCGACAATTCAGCAGCATGTTTTGGAGGTGGCAGCGGTTTGTCGTAGTCAACCTGGTGGCCGTTGTTGTGGTTGTTGTTGTTGTTGTTGCTGGACTGCTGCACATCATCTTCTGCTAGTTCTTGCTTTTCGCTATCTTCAGAAGTAGACATGCCACGAGCATGGCCATTGCCTTCATTTTCGTAATGTTCATTCTCGTCATTGTCCTTGACTTGGAAGTTGCAACTGCTATCTTCATAATAATAACTGCTAGCTTCATCAGTCTTGGCACCTCGATTCACATCATAGCCATTATTACCAACGCCGCCGCCATTTTCATAATAGCTGTAATCATTGGAATCAGGACGTGGCGGAGCTAGTCTATGCTCCTCGTCACCATACTCTTGTGGACGAATTTTGGCGATCTTGACCAACTCGATAACAGCGCTCGACAAATCCGACGCCGCAGCATCTAGCACGGCGATAGGCGCCAACCCACCAGATGTTGTATGATTTCTAGACGTGGTAATCAAATGATTAGCAGTGGTAGATACCATGGAAGTACATTGAGCAAGTTCGCTCTGCACCTGCGAGTTGTTGTGTACATGCTCACTACCGTCGGTTATATCCTGAGTGATTCCTCTCGCTGCCACTACCAAATGATGCAAATGATCCATCAAATTACCAGCGTCAGTACGTGACTTGACAAGAAAATCTTCCATAGCAAGTTGAAACTTGTGTACACTGTTATCACGAATCATCCCGTTCACCTCGTCATAGTACGGACTAGCCTTTTCAAACGCCGACATGGAGGGCTGGAAGATGTTGCGCGTGCCCGAACCGTTGGACCCCCCTCCATTGGCAGGGTTGTTGTACACCGACGCTCGAGCGTTACGGACCTGACTCTTGGCTCGCAAGTATCGTGATTTCCATTCTTGAACCTCTACCTTCAAATCTTGAATCTCTGACTGCAAGTTATGCGAAGCGTCCCAGGATGATTGGTTGGATGCCAGTGATCGCATTTCTTCCAAGAATGCTGACGCTTCGGCTCGTACTTGTTCCGTAACCTTTTGTTGCTGTTCCAGTTCCTTGTTGAGACGTGAATGTTCCTTCTTGAGCTTATCGTATTTACGCTGCAACTCTTCTTTATCTGCTGCGGCTGTGCTGTTACTCTGCGCCGAAACGCTTCGAGCAGCAATATCCGCCTCATTCTTGAGGTTCGTGATCGTCTAAAAAAGAAGTTAAAAAACGTTAGTATTATTCATTTCAATATCAAGGGGCAAAAGCACACCAAACGTACCATTTCGTGGTCAGTTATCGTAGATCTCAGCTCGCCAATGAGCTTATTTAGTTTAGATTCCTGCTCGTCAAAATCATTCTGTCGATTCAACAGTTCTGCATGTTTCTGCTGCAGCGCTTCGTTATAAGATTCCGCATCAGCCAATTTCTTTTCCAAGTCCTTTGTTGCGTCCTGTTGTGTCGATTTCAACGTCAATATCTGTGCTTCAGCCGCAGCCAGCTTTTCCTTCTCATCCCGGATCTCATCTTGGTATTTTTTAACTTCATCGGCATGCCCAGCAACCTTTTGATCGTGATCTCGTTCAAGGTTTGTAATCTTGGTGAGATGCTCTTCCTTGACCTTTTCTAGCTCACTAACCAAATCATGCAACCGACCATTCTCTTCCACTAGTGTATTCTTCATTTCCTCGCTTTCCGCCAGTTGTGTTTCAAGTTTATTGATTGTTTCATCCATTCGAGACCCTTCGTCTACCAACATCTGGATCTGTTCATCTCTGTCTCTGATCTGGTCCTGCAGATCTTGATCTTGCCCACTCGAAGTATACCCAGCATTCATCAGCTGAATCCTACTATTATTACTAGCATCGTCGTCTTTGGTAGTGTTGGATGTACTCTTGTCTTGCTCGTCAAAATAGTTGTTGTTGGAGCCGGTGTTACTTGTTGTGTTGGTTGTTGATGTCTCAGGAGGCGTGATTTGACCCGAAATGTCTCTATTGTGTCCCAAAAAGTTTTGTCCACTGTACCGACTATGCCTGCTGGAGTAGCTATACATACGACTATGTTGATGCTGCTGCTGCTGTTGCTGCTGATGTTGTTGTTGCTTATCGTCGTCCTCATTTTCACTGTGAGAATCCTCTTCGGCGATGGATTCCAACACCGATACACGCTGGTTACCGTGCGGCGACAGATCGTCCGGCAGAAAATCTTCTCCGTTAAATTCACGTGGTGAATCAAATTCACCATGTTCATCTTCATGCTCATCTTCATCATCCTCGTCACTTTCTTCTATCATGGTACCTTTTGTAGGAATAATGGTAGTTTGTTGCAGCGCTTGTCCTAATGGTTTGGGTTCGTCGGACTTTTCAAAGTTGAACCCTTCTGGAACAGGGTCTATCTGAAACTGTGAACCGGTGTGACCATGGTTAGTGTTATTATTGTGCTGTACATCATCATCCTGATGCTCTTGTTGTTGTTGCTGCGTATATTCCGACTCATTTGATGATCGCAAAACCTTTGGATACCTTGTTTCTATCCCATATAAAATATCTGTGCACAAATCATTGAATCTATTTGGTGGTAAGATTGACAATTTCTCACGCCCTTGATTCCGCTTTGGATGAAGGTAATCCAACGCTGGTAAACTAATAGGTTTATCAGCATCATTAGGCATACTTCGTCGTAACATTTCATCATGAACATCTGTCGCCAGTTCTGAAAACTGTTCAGGAGGGAGCTTGAGCAACTTTTCTCGTGCTTTATTACTACCTTCCTTCAACTCCAAACGCCGTTCAGCAATTCCCACTCCCAGATGAGTACAGAAAGTGCGGTGGTACTTTAGCATCACTCCATCATTGTTGGCGCTTACTATTGATCCAATAGACCGTGAGTGTTGTGAATAAGCGTTGGAGAAATTTGACTGGTTGGATGCTTGTCTATAATGCTGTTGCTGTTGTTGAGAAGAAGCGCCGTATGAATGTTGCTGAGGGAATTGGTTATTTGACATGTATGCA
>JAKTQM010000425.1:334-11982 GCA_030558825.1 Blastobotrys niveus
CTGTGCGGCGCAGGGATAGATTACGTAACACGAGGATACGAATAGACAAGAAGCAGTGAGGAGACTTTTAGGTATGCATCACTTTGAATCTTCATTTTCTAAATATTACAGAACAGAAAAAAAAAAAAAAAAAACACAATAAACCAAAAATAATTATCGAAATCGAGTGATAATAGAATGATAGCTGTATAAATAAAATATGGCCCTTTCATAAGGGTTACCGATGAGCTCCGCTGTTCTAATGCGGGTGTTGTTGTTTCTGCATGTTCTCGAGAGCGTTGTCGTTGGTTTCTTGAGACCAGTTACAAATAGTACAGTGCAACTCCTTATGCCACTGGATAGGAATCAGTGGAACGAAGCAGAATGTGAAGAACTTCCGCTTCTTTCTAGCTTCGACTGCTACGTTATGGCTAAAATATATATTGGGTGGGTTAGTTCAGGCGGCTGCTGCAGTTAGGGTTCAGGAACAAAAATATAACACATACCAATGAGGACAATAAAACCTCGAGTTTTCGTAGCCACTTACTTTCCCGTTGAAATCTTGAGCTATTATACAAGGTAAAAAAGAGTTAGCTAATATCGTGAACCAGCTAGTTTGCCACCATACCTCCTACTGTGAAGAAAAAAAACATGTTGTCAAGTTGCCAAGTCTTCAAAATGCTTCCACAATAATCTGTGGAGCAACTTAAAAAGTTGGGGGCGGTACACACTCCACACCTTTTCAAACCAGCCACCGCTCCAACGGAGTAGGTAAACATTGTTAACAAAACGACATCAACGATCATCAGTGGGATTATAAACATTAGATATATATACTTCTACTTTTCTTTACAAATGGATGGGTATCAAGTCTGTGTATGAATACTGCTTATTACACATTGGACATTTTCTCATCCGCGCGTTTAATCGCTCCTGTGCACAGTCATTACACAAAGCATGACCACAATTCTTGATTACAACATCCTTGAAGTTTAACTTGCAAACCGAGCAAAGAGTCATTGTACGCAACTCTTCAAACTGGCCCTCGATGTCGCTGCCACTATTAAAGAATTTGCTCGCACTGGCTTGTTTACTCAGCTTTTCAATCTTGATCTCCATGTCTCGTTTCTTGCTGGCTTCTCTTTGTAAGTCTTCATCACGCTGTTTGATATCTCCATTCAGCTGTCTAATACGCTGATGAGCTGCCTTGACCTGGTCATCTAGTTCATGCATTCGTCGTTTCAGGTCGTGGATCTCATCGTCTCTAGCGCGTTTGGACTGCAGTTCCTTTTGAATTTGACTTTGCAGGTCGTCGATTCGTGACCCTCGTTTTCGATCTTGTTCCCGTAACTGACCCAGCGTTTCGGTCGACTTGGTCAGATTCTGCTTGACTTTGCTTAGCTCATGGTTCAACGCATCCTTTGATCGCATAGCGCTGAAATACTTTTCGTCCGCTTTGGCTTTTTCGGCTACTAACCGCTTGACTCGATTCTCCGTTTCCACGGCGTCAAAGATTTTTGCTGAAGCCTTTGTATATGCGTCTTTAAATGCTTGTTCCATGCTGCGTAGTTCCTCCAGGAGATACTTGTTCTGTCGTTTGGCCTCGCTCGCCTGCTTCTTCACTTCTTCGACATCCGACGATTCAATAGCATCGCCATCTTGCTGTTGTTCGTTGCTCGGTTTTAGTCGTTCAACCTCTGCTTCCAATGCCTTGATTCGTTCTTCTCGTACCTTGAGCAAAGTCTGCAGCTCGTCTAAACTCTTGTGTCGCTCCTTTTCTACAGCCTTCTTCTCATTAAGATCTGCCAATATCTGGTCTCTTGCTTGTCTAATCCTCGTCACGTCGCTTTCTAACTTTGATTTTTCCTTTTCTAGTGTCTCCTTCTCCTTTTCGTATCGCGCGGTTAGTGATGACTTGCTACTCTCTTGACTAGACTTCAACTCATCTATCGTATTATGCGCCTTGTCAAGCTCATGTTTCAGCCTTGACGTTTGACTAGCCAAATTATCCTTCCTCATTCGCAATTGCTGGAATTCGTCCGAGTTCTTCAAGTCGTCTGCGGGGATGTTAGCTAGTCGGTTCATAAAATCGTTAATCTTCTGCTTTAGTTCCAATATCTGTGCGTCTTGTTCCTCCAACTGCTTTTTTTGTTTATCATTAACCACTTGGAGTTCCTCGAAACCTGCCTTTAATGTTTCAATCTCCTTTGCCGCATCTTTAGATACCGGTCCATTCTCCTTATCCTTGTTAGCGTCATTATTATCATTATCATTGCCATTTGTAGCCTTATTTTCCTCTTTGGCCATCGTTGATGCTTTAAGAATCTTGTTTAGCGATACCGAATCTTGCCGATCTAATTTCTTCGCAGCTGCCATATACTTCTCCGTCAAGTCATCTACTTTTGAAGCCAATTCATCGCGTGTCAACTTTAGCCCGTCATGTTCAGCACGAAGCTTATGAAGTTTAGACGCCAATTCTGACGTTTCTGTCAACTTCACAGCATCATCAAACTTCTTAAATATCGGTCCTAATCTCTCCTTGATCATTGAATTCTTCTTGTCCAGTACATCACTCAAATCTGAACCACCTACAGCATTGAACAATAACGTCGGTGGTACACCGTCGCCATCACCACCAGTCTCCTGTACTGATGGCAACAACTGATCCATCAATTGATCCCACCACACATCTAACGATGAGAAACATGTTTTCAGCGATGAATTCTGCTGCTGCAATTTCTCCAAATCTGCCTGTACTAATTCAGTTTGCCGTTTATATACTTGCATCTGCCTCCAGATAGCTTCTTTCTGAAAATCTAGTACATCATTCTGTGTCATGTTACCACTAGGTTCTTCACTTGCACGATCGACATTCTGTCTCTTTACAGCTGGTTCGTTTGGATGCGGGTCATCGCCAGCATATGCGCGCTTTGCAGTTTCCATACTGGGCGTGAAATAGATCTACGGATGTCGTCAGTAAATGTGGAAATATGAAACGTAAGGAATCCTTCGTCTGAAAGTGAGTAACCAAATCCTTCTGATAGATAGTTGAAAGAAAAGTGAGTTGATGATGATGGTGAAAAAAAGGTAGGGAAAAATTAAGGAAAAAAATTAAAATTGGAAAAAATTCCAATTGGGAAATGGTAGGTGGGTGGGGGAGAACATAGATCTGGTGCTGCACAGGGGGAATATAAGCACAAATGAATCGAATCAATTGAAGCCTTCGTGATGTTCGTCAAATATCCTAGGGGTGGTTGAAGCTCGACAAGTTGCATGTCCAATATTGGGTCTAAAAGGAAACACGACCAGTAAGTGACACCTCCAAATCCCTTCACAAACTCTCACCGTCAAAAAACACAATTGCCATTTAGGTACTTTATTGATTATCGCATGTTACGTCTTTCGATACTAATGCCGGAAACTTTCTTCTTTACCTGTTAGAAGTTAGTTCAAAGGTGGTGACGACAATTGATCAAGAATGAGCCGCATGGTAGTACTCCATCAAGGAAGGCAGCAGTCACTAGGAAGATCAACTTAACGAAGCGTTCATTAATCCAACAAAACCGGTGACAGTTTAAACTAATGATAAATCATTAAAAAATGCATCAAAGAGCATCCTTACTTCCACTCGACTCATTTCAAAATCAATATACACCAAACCGCCTCCTCTAAAATGCCAGACTAGAGTGAAAATCAGAATCCGATGCCAAAATCATTACTCTGTTAATGTTGTGAGCGAGGAATGATAAGAGGTATTCTAGAAACAAATCTGCGGCCATTTCCTAATTAAGACGATACACTTTCCTAATTCATCTATATTCTACCTAAAAGCCCTAAATTAAAAACCCTGAGACGCCCACTCAGCGTCCAAAAATTTTACTTTCAACGCCGCATTTTGCGCACGCGAACACTACTGGCCCCTTCTCTATTTCCTACTGCCAGAGTCCCCGCCGCGGGCCCCAACTCACCCAAATTTTTTCCTCACGCTGCACGCAATTTACTACCACGCCCTGTCTTTTTCTTGATCTCCATCATTACCAACCAACCTATCGACAAATCAACAGAAAATGGTCAACATTCCAAAGACTCGACGTACCTACTGTCCAGGTGAATGCAAGAAACACACCCAACACAAGGTCACACAATACAAGGCCGGTAAGGCCTCTCTGTACGCTCAAGGTAAGCGACGATACGACCGAAAGCAACGAGGTTATGGTGGTCAAACCAAGCAAGTTTTCCACAAGAAGGCTAAGACCACCAAGAAGGTTGTTTTGCGATTGGAATGCGTCAAGTGCAAGACCAAGCTTCAATTGCCATTGAAGCGATGCAAGCACTTCGAATTGGGTGGTGACAAGAAGCAAAAGGGCCAAGCTATTCAGTTCTAAGCAGGTTTCGCAAGATCGATGTAACGACAGCTCTTTTAACATTATTTTCAAATGTATTAACGAAATGAAAATATCTATTTTATATATTTGTATAGTCTCTTGTCATGTTTAATTTTCAGAACGATTTGTTTGATACAGAGGCGTGTATTAACAGGGCATGGGATTGCTATTGATGACGAGGTTTAAGGCATCCTTTGATTTGTAAATTTAGATACACATCATCGCCCATTATGATTTCCTTCATTTTCCATCGTAAGTTTCTATAACATACAGCCAGTTGAGTTGGGCTTTAGTGCTGACAACATTAAGGTCTCGAGACGAGGCTTTGATAGCGAGGCTCCCAAATCTCCCGATCTCGTATTCTCAACATTGACCCCCATCTAAGTCGCAATGGCGTTACAGTTTATGCTGATACAGAACCGCCAAGGCAAGACGAGACTGGCAAAATGGTTCGCATCGTATTCGGTATGGAAATGAATTACCGGACAAAGCTCGGGCAGGTTTTGCTAACTTGTGGTATAGGATAACGAAAAGTTCAAACTAAAAGGGGAAGTCCATCGACTAGTGGCCTCGAGAGATCAAAAATTCCAGAGTAATTTTGTTGAATTTAAAAACTCAAAGATTGTATACCGGCGATATGCTGGGTTATTCTTTTGTGCATGTGTTGACGAGTCTGACAATGAATTATATTACCTGGAAGCTATCCATCTATTTGTAGAAATATTGGACACCTTTTTCGGCAACGTATGTGAACTAGACATTGTGTTCAACTTTTACAAGGTCTATGGAATACTCGACGAAGTATTTTTGGCAGGAGAAATCGAGGAAACGAGCAAACAAGTAGTGTTAGAACGGCTTGAAGAATTTGAAAGACTAGACTAGTCACCCCATTATTTTGCATTTATATACCATCTATTATTCTTTAGCATTGTGTTCTTTAATTTATTCAGTTGATTGTAAACGCGCTTGTTTTGACGGGAGGCGGCGGCGGTCCCAAAGAACAAAATTTCGCGCTCATCTGCTTGCTTTTACGTCTCTCCTTCACACACTACAACTCGATCCACAATGAGCACACAGTACGAGAATATTTATTATAACCAGTCACGCGTACAAGGTAAAGTACGAATAAATCCAGACGGTCTAGGTTGGAAGGCATCCGACAAAGCACAGGGCGGTTCTGCATCGCGTATAACTGAGCCAGTCGTCGTGGCAGGAACTGATATCCAAGCGTGTCACTGGAGTCGCGCTGCAAAGGGCCATGAACTACGCGTTCAGACAAAAAATTCTGGTGTATTACGATTAGATGGATTTGATGAGCAAGATTTCAACTCGTTGAAGAACGCCTTGAAGCATGAATTTGGTATCAACTTGGAAGTGAGGGAACATTCCATGCGAGGGTGGAACTGGGGTAAGATGGATTTTGAGCGATCTGAAATGGTGTTTAATGTGGCAAACAAACCGTCATTTGAATTGCCGTACAGTGCTATCTCTAATTCTAATTTGGTAAATAAGAACGAAGTTGCGGTGGAATTTGATTTGCAGCAGGGAGCCGACAGAACAAAAGCCGGGGATGAAATCGTCGAAATGCGGTTTTATGTGCCTGGTACGGTAACAAAAGACGAGGATAAGAAGGAAGACGGTGAAAATGAAGGTGAAGAAAATGAAGAAGTTGATGAAGAAAGTGCTGCTAGTGTTTTCTATGAAGAGTTGAAGGAACGAGCCGAGATTGGCACCGTGGCAGGTACTGCTATCGCTTCCTTCTCGGACGTGTACTTCTTGACACCGAGAGGTCGGTATGATATCGACATGTATTCAAGCTCCTTCCGGTTACGTGGTAAAAGTTACGACTACAAACTGCAGTACAACAATGTCCAGCGAATCTTTTGCGTTCCAAAGCCAGATGGTAACCACCACTTGTTGATTCTACAGATTGATCCTCCATTGCGACAGGGGCAAACGAGATACCCATTCTTGGTTGTTCAGTTCCAACGTGAAGAGACTATGGAGATCGAACTCAACTTGGAAGATGAAGAATATGAAGCCAAGTATAAGGATAAGCTTGAAAAGAAGTACGATGAAGCAGCACATTTGGTCGTTGCCAATGTCATTCGTGGGTTCACTGAACGAAAGGTTATCTTCCCTAGCAGCTTTGTTTCTACACATGGTGAAAACGGTATCTCTTGTTCGATGAAAGCTAGCGAAGGGTATGTGTTCCCACTTGAAAAGGGTCTGCTGTTTACTCCAAAGCCAACATTATATGTTCCATGGCAAGATATCCAAAACGTGACGTTCTCTCGTCTAGACAGCTCCAGTTCGGGCCGAACGTTTGATATGACAGTCAAGATGCGAGGTAATGCTACAGACCACCAATTCTCTAATATTGAACGAGAAGAGCAGGCGTCTTTACAGCAATTTATCAGAAGCAAGAACATTTCGATTAAAGACGACGAAGCCGAGCAAGCCAAGACTATTGCACGAGCTCGACTTAATGAAGATTCTGATGAGGAGATGGGTGAAGCTGATCGAGGATCTGCTGCTGAAGATTCGGAAGAAGATGACGAAGACTTTGGCTCTGACGATGCTGAAGAGAGTGATGTTGCGGAAGAATATGATGAAGATCATCAGACGGATTCCGGCGACGATAGCGATGCTGGTGAAGAAGAAGCACCAGCAAAGAAGAAGGCCAAGAACAATTAACCTTGTTCATACTCTAGGTTCATTGTATATTTTACCTCTTATATATATCTATCTATTCTCTAATTATCAACCCAGCGTAACCTTGACCTGTAGACATGCACATGGACAAAACACCCACCTCCTTGTCCAATGTATGCAGCCCATTAAGCAGCGTTGTTATGAGCCGCCCACCAGTAGCCCCCAACGGATGACCCAGTGCAATTGCCCCGCCAAACGGATTAACCTTGTTAATATCCAGACCAAGCTTTCGAATACAATACAACGACTGACTCGCAAATGCTTCGTTAAGTTCAAACACATCCACATCCTTCGTATCCAACCCATACGTCCCGAGAAGCTTCGGCACTGCAACAGCAGGGCCAATCCCCATGAGTCGCCCCGGCACACCAGTCACTGCAGACCCTACAAACCTACCAATTGGCTTGTAACCATAAGCATCCGCTAACGATCGTCGCATAGCTACGACTGCTGAGGCACCATCAGTGATCTGTGACGCGTTACCCGCTGTTGTCGTACCATTAGCGTCAAACACTGGCTTTAGCCCCGCCAATTTCTAGATAGTCACGTTGCGCCGCACACCATCGTCGGCAGCCGTGCCGTTGACAGGCGTGATTTCACGGGCAAAGTACCCTGAATCAACAGCAGCAGACGCCTTGTCGTGACTCTGTTTAGCAAACGCATCTTGATCTTCCCTAGAGATTCCGAATTCACGCGCAACATTCTCGGATGTGATGCCCATTGGCATTGTCACGTCTTGTGCTTCTTGCACCGACGTAAGCCGTTCTGATAACCGTTGTGGGATGCCTCTTCCTGGGAAATAGTCGTTCGACATTGACTCTACGCCAGCAGCGATACCAGCGTTAATCCATCCGGCCTTGATTGAAGCTGCCAAGTATGATAGTGCTTGGGCAGATGATGCACATTGTCGATTGACGGTGTTGACAGTGGTAGTGACAGGAAATTCCAAGCTTTTCACTGCTGCTGCAGATACTTTCTGCCCACCTAACGGTTGGAGGACAGCACCTACTGTCACATCCTCGATGATTTTCTTGTCAATATTGGACTTTTCTACTGCACCTTTGATTGCATATTGAAGGAGATCCTCAGGTAACAGCTCGGCGAGTGCACCTTTTGTCGCTTTGGTGAAGGGCGTTCGCGTCGCGGATATAATCACCACATCGTCCGCTGATTTGGTGAGAAGCTGCGAAAGTCCACGTTTGATACTCATGAAGAAAAATCTGACTTGGTCAAACGATAGAATGTGTAAATGATACGGCCGTTGTGTTTATAAACCAATCATGCGCTTTAGCAACGGCCTGCTGCGACGTCAGGGGGTGGTAGAGGCTTTAAGCGTGGGAAGACTCCCGCCCGGTCAATACCTTGACCGACATACATAAATGCAAGCCCCCCGCATTGAAGCTTTACCCGAACAGGTTCAGGCAGGAAATACAATTACATACACAAGATATAAATCAAGCTTAGCATCCTGAAAGGCTGAAGTCTTCCCCACATTATAGAAAAAAAAGACACCAAATACAAAGCATCATGTGGAGAGGATTGAAGATTGCTTCAAGGGGTATCGCTACCAAAGTTCAGACCCCAAATGCGGCGCTAGCCCCGATCTCCTCCGATATCACCTTACTGTGCGGCGGGTTTGGTCTAAGCGGCGTCCCAGATACTTTAATCAATGCATTGGAGAAGAAACCTGATGTCCAACGAATTACTGCTGTATCTAATAATGCCGGTATCGATGGATCTGGGCTGAGCAAGCTGCTGACGACGGGACAGATTACTAAAATGATTGCGTCATATATTGGGAACAACAAAACGTTCGAAAAGCTGTATCTTACCGGCAAGATAGAATTGGAACTTTCACCCCAGGGCAACATTGCCGAACGATGTCGAGCAGGTGGTGCAGGTATCCCAGCTTTTTACTCGCCTGCTGGTGTTGGTACATGGCTGGAAGAAGGTAAACTTCCAGTAAAATATAGTTCGGATGGTAAGACGGTCGAGAAAACAAGTCAGCCGCTTGAATCGCGAGAGTTTGATGACCGCAAGTTCTTGCTCCAGCGGGCTATTGTGGGCGATGTAGCATTCATCAAGGCATACAAAGCAGACACTCACGGTAATTGCTATTTCAAAGGTGCATCTCGAAACTTCAACTCGGCAATGGCGCGTGCGGCAAAGTACACAATCGTAGAAGCAGAGAATATTGTTGAACCAGGTGAAATTGCGCCAGAAGACGTGCACGTGCCATCTGTTTACGTCCATTCTGTTGTGCAATCAACGACACCAAAGAACATTGAGATCTATAAGAACAGTGGTGACGATGCGGCTGCTGCTGCTAACGTTGATATTAAACGGGCCAAGATCATCAAACGTGCGGCGCTCGAATTCAAGGATCACAAGTTTGCTAATCTTGGTATTGGCATGCCAACACTGGCTCCTTCATATATGCCACAAGGTGCTACTACTGTGTTCCAGTCTGAAGACGGTATTCTGGGCGTTGGCGCGTACCCAAAGAAGGGCCAAGAAGATCCTGACTTGATCAACGCTGGTAAAGAAACTGTCACATTGAACCCAGGTGCGTCTTTATTCGGGTCAGAAGAATCCTTCGCCATGATCCGATCAGGTAGAATTACAATGGCAATGCTGGGAGCTATGCAGGTGTCGGAGAAGGGCGATCTTGCAAATTGGGCGCTACCTGGTAAAGTCAAGGGTATGGGAGGTGCAATGGATTTGGTGGCAAACCCGGCCATGACTAAGGTGGTCGTAGTCACTGAACATGTTGATAAGCGGGGTAATGCAAAGCTTTTGAAGCAGTGCACCTTCCCATTGACTGGTAAGCAGTGTGTTTCTAGAGTGATTACCGATTTGGGCGTGTTCGATGTAGGTCCAAGTGGGATGACTCTGGTGGAAGTATTTGCCGACAGCAGTGTGGAGGAGATTAAAGCCAATACCGAGGCGGAATTTACCATCAGTGAGGAGTTAAAGGTTTTAGATGTTTAATAGAATAAGGTAGATTTCTAGGCAATGTACTATATTGGGGAACATCATATTGATGGAATCGTAAATATGTAGGTAGCTGTTGCGCCCATCCATTATATTACGTTTGTTATTGTGTCAATCTTCAATTTCATGTTACTGTCTCGCTTATCGGTTGTCCCGAACTCTCTTTTCCGTGAATTGGTTGTTTGTAGAGGTGTGGGGAATGTACCCCACGCTACAACTGTCTTTCCAGATGGCGCACTGTTGAGAGCCGCACACGACTACCTGCATCACTGCCCAAACTAAACGTAATCGAAATACAAATCATATATTGAAAAAACACTTGAAATAAACTACATAATCTAACTTACTAATCTCTAGCATGCTCCTTTCCTCGTTTCAATGATCGGGTGGTATGAACAAACAACACGCTTCCGGCTGCTACCACGCCCACAAGCCCAGCAAGCAACCCACACGACCCGGCAATCCCCAAGCTTTCAAACATTGGTGGGAAATAAAATGGCCCAATAAACGCCCAAGTAGTTCGTACAAAGTTGATAAACAACCCAATATCCAACGACCGTTCTGGGTTAACATCAACACTGTATGTAACCAACGGCGTAGTCACCATCGGGTTACCCGCGTTAGCCAATGCCATACCAATCAACGGCGTGATGTTCCAGTTCTCTGCTTTTTGAATCATTACACCCCACACAATTAGCCCGACAACGGTCATTGCAAACCCACAGTAAGATAGCCAAAGTCGATCTTCAATAACTCTCTTCCCATTTCGCGCTTTAGTCCTCCAGATCATCCACCAGTCAGACAAGGCACCGGAGCACAATTCACCCAGACCAGCACCGATAATCACAGACACAAATTGGAGCCCAATCTGTTGCGAATTGAGATGGAATTTCTCACCAAACACTTGCGGCACTTCAACCGACATAAGCACGTTACTGTAGCAGAATACAATAGCGTAGGCACACGTAGGCAACAGGATTCGGTAGTTTGAAGCCACTTCCAACGCCTTGGTGAAATCCCGCAATCTCAGGTCTGCCCCGGTCAACTTGAGCAATCCAAAACAAGTCTGCTTTGTAACAAACTCTGGTCGGTCACGGTAGTACAATGTATCATCGGCAATAAACCAGCACACACACAAAACAAACTGCAGAATGGCCAAGATCCACATGACCCAATGGAACCCGACATGGTGGTCAACAAACCCCATCAAGAACGGTCCCATGGGAACACCAATAGTGTTCAGCAATGTCCACCAACCGTTTCGACTACCATGCTTGTTCCGGAATACTAGTTCAGTCACCATAACGTTACCGATACCAGTAGCTGGTGCAGAAAACAATGCGCCTAATACTCGTGTAGTCATAAGCTGCCCATAAGACTTGCAGAAGCCACTGCCAATGTAGATGGCTGATGTGAACAGTGCGCCGAGGCATAAAACGGGTCTTCTACCTGTAATCCTCATTACTGGTACAACAAGGAGTGGAGTGACCCCCAAAACGAGGATCTGTGCACTGGTGAAGTAGGTGATTCGAGGCACCTCTTCGCCGAACGCTTCTGCCATTGCATGGAAGGATG
>JAKTQM010000459.1:804-15585 GCA_030558825.1 Blastobotrys niveus
AACTTGCTGGATTTGCTCACTGGTAGCCTTGCGACATGTCCAGAGAGACCAGAATAGAACAGCATCAATGACCCCATACGGTGCCAACCCACCATCATCACGGTTCAGGAACCGGTTACCGAGCCGTACCAGCTGTGGCAAGGTAAGTTCCACAGGAGTTTCTTGCCGTAATTCAAACTTCATTTGTGTGTAGAGTAATAACAACCCATCATCTGAGAACCCCTTGAACATTTCATCCGCACTCTGTTGTTCCCCTTCTTTATCCTTCCCCTCTTCCGACGCGTCGTCGCCACTATCGTCTTCTTGCTCTTCTGTCAGCCGCATCATCTCTTCTTCTAGATCGATATCAAACGACTGCAGCAATTGCGCTAGACGATCTAGAGCTTCCGAGATATCTTCGATATTCACATGTTCACTATATGTCGCCTTGCGTACTGCAGCACTAGCCATTTCGCATTTAGATTTCATTTCCAGTACCAATCGGTTAGACCACCGAACGGCGAACCGCTGGAATGTCAAACTAGCCGCCCATGTCACATAACTTCTCAACAGCTTTTGCTGAGCTGCAAGTTCGATTTCATATTCTTTCTCCTTCTCCTTTTCGTTCCCGCCGCTCTTGGCAACCACCGGCATGTTAAAATCACGGGCAAACAAAAACATTCGTCGCAACACGATCGCCACCGACATAGCTGTCATGTCTTCCATGTTTACGGCAAGACAAGACAACAACGCGCTGGTACTAGTAGCCAGGAACCGTGATGGATACTGCGCCTCAATACGTTGAAGCGAATACTGCATCAGCGAAAACACAGCATAAAACCGCACGTCAAAGTTCCGTTCTTTCTTTAGACGTAAGTCGTGGCTTGGATCTTGCGATTCATCATAATCATCGTCATCAGCAACCACCCTTAAACTCGTCAACGCTTCTATACTCTTGAGATACACTTCCTTGGCGTTTCCTCGTGAACTTAGAAGTGCAAAGATATCCATTACTTGTTTGACGCCAGGATAGCGTAAGATGGCACTGTCGTACCCACTGTCCAGGAACTCCAGTAATAATGCCGGCAAGTCCCATCCTATCTGTTCTACTAGTTCATCACTTTCAAGTAACACCGCGTGAAGTTCAGTTAAGATTTTTGCACGTTGTTGGTCGTCGAACCGCGTTGGATCGGATAAATGCACGTCCAAGATGGTTGCATACGAGATAAAGTCTTTGGATTCCTAAAAGAAAAGACAATGTGTTAGACCCCTGGATTTCTGGAAACGATAGGGGAAAAAAATACATACAATTGCTTCATCTGCAGCTTCTCGGATTACCTCACAGATCTTATCAGCAGAAAATTGTTCCTGATCCTGCTCTTGATCGTATTCTACTTCTTCTTCATGGTCGCTCATGGTGGGGCGTAATATGTGAATCAAAAGAGAAGAAACTCCCAAAAATTTGGTGCGCAATTTATTTTATTTCTTATTCTGCTTTTTGCCCGCTTTTTTTGCTTCTCCACCAAAATAAACTAAAATCACCAAATCAAATCAGTCATGTATAAACAATCAGGCGTACGAGCGGTTGCATTCTCCTCGCTCAACCGCCAACTATTTCGATACAATGCCAGACGGTTGGTAATGGTCTCTCCATTATCCACCACTGCCACTGCTCCAGCGTTTGGCTCTGGAATGCTTCGAGCTTTACGACGGCCAGTAGCTGCGTCTACCCCCTCTGCATCTCCTATTACTCCTTCTCCACTTGCATACCAACGACGTTGTTACTCTCCATTGACTGTTGACACTCCAGCTAAAGATTATGATTACGAACAAGTGAAGAAGGTTGCAGAAGGTAAAGAACCAAATTCCATCCTTGTGGATGTTCGTGAACCACATGAATTTGAAGATGGGCATATTCCTACTGCAGTCAACATCCCAGTCAACTCATCACCAGGGGCTTTGGGGCTTGATGCCGAAGATTTCTTGGATACTTTTGGGTTTGAAAAGCCAAGTACTGATAAGAACCTGGTGTTTTATTGCTTGGCCGGGGTGCGGTCGACCAATGCCGAGGTACTAGCCGCCACCTATGGGTATCAATCTCGTGGCAATTACAAGGGGTCTTATCAAGACTGGGTAGAGCATGAACAAGCCAAGTAATAAAAAAAAAGAGAAAATGGGTTGTGCGTATCGTGTATGTGAGTGTGTAGTTGGGGGTCTGTTCAAAGCATTGTAAATATAAGATTGCAAAAAGTTCAACCTTTTATATATCTCCTATCACTTTCGTAAGTAACTGTTTTCTAATTTTTTTTTAAGATATGTATGCATATATATATAGTTGAATAATAATAATAATAATATCCCCCCTCTAACCAGTACGTCGTACTTCGGGCATGGCTTTTCGTTCTCTGGCAGCATTCTTCTTTCGCTTTCTTGCCAACGCCTTTTCGACCTCCCTTGATTTCATCTGGTTGAACTTGGCCTCCAATACCAACTTCTTCTGTTCCGACCTCTTTAGATAGTACGGCGTCTTATTATTCTTACGCAACTCTCGTTTCTTATCTTGGATAACCTTATGCTCAAAGTCCTTTCGTTTGAGATCGTCTTGTTTTGACTGTAGAGCCTTGATCTCGCGCTGGAGATGCTCCTTCTCCTGTGGCGTCTTGGCTTGCTTCAACTGCCCTCGCATCTGCTTCAGTTCATTGTCGCGGTATTCGTCTAAAAACGCATAGTTTTGGCGCGTCTTGTGTAAATCCGCTTTGCCGTATGTAGGATCAAACCGGATATCTCGATGTAACGAGTTGCTCTTGCGTTGAAGACCAGGGATCTCTCGTATCACTGATACCGGACGTTTACTAGACGACTCTGCAGGGGCGTGTTTGGATCGTTTGGAGGAGCTCTTTGAGTTTTTATTAGAAGTTTGTCGTTTATTAGAAGACTGTGACTTGGTCGATGAAGATTCTGGTGGAGCATCACTATCGCTATCACTATCGCTGCTGTCGCTTTGGCCAATGTTGCGTCGTTTGGCTAGTTCTGCAAACGACTGTGATTCTTCGGGATCTTCATCTTCGCTGTAGTTATCAACTGCTGTACGTCGAGTTGGTACGTCGTCCGAGTCGCTTTCACTATCGTTTTGATAATAAGGACGTTTCATGGTGCGTGAGTATATCTATGGATGTGAGTGTGAAAAAGATTGAAAAAAAAAAAATAAATCGCCGAACACCGTGCGGCTTTACGCAACCAGACATATCTGGCCCAGACTATATTACAAATATTAACGCCGATTTAATGAGATAAAAGTAGTTGAAATAGTAGTACCAGCCTACGACTACCAATGCCAGTTTAGATTCCTCCGAACTAAATTGAAGGTGATAGTGGAAACCCGGTAGACTTCAGCATGACATTGATCAGTAGGCAACGGGGGACCCATACAGGTACTCCCTTGCACTTACACGAATTACAGATTCTACGAATAATTATTGAATAATAAAAGGACCAACATTCTACTGAGGTAGTATTCATCGGGCAAACGCAAGCCACGAGAAAAACAAATAGCACGCATTGAACTTGCTGAACAGTTAATAAGTTATTATATATGTACAAAATCAGGTTATACCACACCACACTACTTATGCATCATTGATATCTTCCTTGACCTTCAAAGACCGTGAGTATTGATCAAACGTCATTTGCATATCATATGTCGTTCGGACTACCCGTGGGTCAACGGATATCGTCTTTCCATCCTCTACATCATACCATGTTAGCAAAAACTCTCCTCTTAAATGCTCCAAGGACCAACAACTTACTGAATGTGACTTTGACTTCTTCCGGATTGGTGGAATTATCATCTAGGACTTCTTGCTTGACTTGAATAGCACCACGCATCTTTGGTGGTAGCGATGCTAGAAACATTCGAGCTGTTCGTGCTGTAAGAATAGGAAAAAAATTGTTAGCCCCCTGACCCCCATTGCATTTACACAGCTCCATGTAGCAACTTACCTCCTCTAGAAGTAGGATTGAACCTCACCAAGACATTACTAAAGTACTTTGTAATCATGGTGAAACGATGCTATTTAATATATGTCGGTTGGTGGTGTATATCTGGTGTTCAATTTTTCGTCGTTTTGCGCCGCAGAGGGGACTAACTAGGGCCGGGTAACAAACTTCAAAAAATATAGTGTGTGGGGCGGCGTTTATTCCTCTGCAAGATAGATACACGACACGAGCCCAAATACGCTACGAATGAACGATAACGAAGAAGTACCAGACGAGCAAAGCCCGGAACAGCTCGCGACAATGAGCGCGTCAGTGGTAATCACGCAGTTACCAAGTGATACCACGTCTATCCTCGAGCGGTATTCCACGCTCCCTAGTGAGAAAAGTACGTTATAGGTGTGGTGTAACACAGAAAGGTGGATAGAAATGAAAGCTAACAATCTGTGATAATTATGAAAAGTCCAGGTGAGGTTTAAAGCAATAGGGTCAGCGCCTATTCTTAATAATCAGGTATACAAGATCAGTAGTGACCAGAAGTTTGCGGTGTTGATCAGGTTTCTCCGGAGGCAGCTACGGTACAAACAAGACGAGTCGTTGTTTTGTTACATTAATCAGTCGTTTGCACCTGCTCCGGATGAGATTATTGGCAATTTGTTCCAGGTATGAAGGAAGAAAAAAAAAAAAACAAGTGACTTTTGAACCTAGCTAACCTATGTGATTTAGAACTTTTCGGTGGAGAACCAGCTAATGGTATCGTATTGCACGACTGTGGCATTTGGATAGAGAGACGGTATGGTTACAGTTCGTCTTTGACACGCTCTTCTTTTTCGTCAGCGGCTTGTTTCTTGCTGGTGGAGTCCTCTTCTTCGTCCTTCTCGTCTTCAACCTTCTCAGCTTCCTTTTCGTCTTCATCATGCTCATCTTCATTCTTCTCATCCTCAACTGTCTTCTCGCCCTCTGCATCATCTTCAACCTCCTTTTCGTCCTTGGTGGCCGTAGCGTCATCCTCCATACCCTCAATTTGAACATCTTCATAGTCTTCCGAAGTATGTGGTCGAACCTTCTTTGGATCACGAATCTTTTCTTCTACCAACACACGCCCATGTGGTTTCTTGGTTGGAGTGCTGGAAGCAGATTCTGCAGTTGAAGAATCCGTCGATGACGGTTCCTTAGAAGAAGAAGACGACGACGATGATGATGAAGACGATTTTTGTTGCTTGGTGGACTTTGCCTTTGACTTGGTGGAGCTCGACGTTGACTTTTTCTTTTCACCTTCATCACTACCAGCGTCTGCCGCTCCTCCAAGCTGCTCTTTCAAAAACTCACCAACTTCAACCCGCTTCATTGGACCATCATACACTACAGGATCACTCTGATCTTTCTTGATCACAAACAACTGTGACTTTGAATCATCAGACGAAACACCAAACTTATCATGAATACCTTGACCAGCAGGCACAAACCCAAACTTGGCTTGCTTACCATATTTTGACGATAGGACCTTATATAACGCTGGTACACCACTCTTGGCACCGCTCTTTGCAATCAATACCACTGCGTCTGTACCACCTTCCTTCTCTGTAGATTTCAAAAACTTGTCCACATTCTTACTAGTAACGACAGTGGCCTCGTTAGGGATCCTAGACGTAGCATAATCAACCAATGCTGCAGCCTTCCTTGCTCCCTTGTAATCATCAATCTCCGGTTTATTTCCATTTCCATTGCCGTTACTCCTCTTCTTTTTATCCGAAGATTTTGCATTCTTGGCCGGTCGGAAGCTCTTGATGGTCGGGAACCCTTGGATCTGATACTGACCACAGAGCTGCTTGTTTGCGTCGTCATCACAGTTGACAGCATAAAACGGGACAATCCCTTCCATCTTTTTGGCAGCCTTGATATAATCCGGTTTCAGATTTTGACAGTGGCCACACCATGGTGCGTAAAATTCAACTACCGTAGTGTCGCCAGAGTTGAGTACTCTTTGTCGAAACTGGGATGGAGTAAGGTCTGTGACTGCTGTATTGGCATAGATACCTCCTCCTGATGCTGATGCTAGTGACATCACGCATGTCAGGTAGGACAAGTAGGCAGTGTAAGATACCATTGTCGTCAGTTAGAGAACGTTGGAAACGAAGTTGAGCGTCGAGTCAGGTTGAATCAGCGGGGTGTTTGATTTGGTTTGGTTTTGGTGATGTGCTTGCGTGGACAAAAAGTGGTTGATTGTGCGGGGTCCGGCCCCAGCCACTAGCATGGAAGAAGACCGTTCCATTACCAAACTGGCAGATCAGTTATGAAGTTTCTAGAAGCATGATAAGTTCAATGAGATGGTAAAGCGACGTCTTTTTATGGATCTAAACTATTTAAATTAATTTATACTAGACGTCAAAACGGCCGCATCCGTCATCCAAGCGACGGTCCCTGCTGGATGGCCCAGAATCTCGAGGGACTAGATATTGAAGCTGCATTAAACCGGCTCGTAACTTACTGGCCGAATCCGAAGAATCGGGGCTGATGATGAATGTAATTAATAATATCCCCGCAGCAGTAGTAATATACCAGCCGCAACTCTGTGTCGTGGAAATTCACGGGCTTTGGTCTTAAATCCAGCTTAGATTATCCAAGTCTCGTATTTATTTCAATATGCAAAAGGATGTGCACACAGCCCGTTTAAACATCTATGAGCAAGGGTGTGTTTTTGCTTGCCTAAGGCAAATCATCATGTCCATTCATCCCTGACCAAAACCAAAACACATTATGCAATAAGATGCGATCTCCGCCCGCATTTGATTGACTCAAACAGTGACAGCTAACCTAAACAAAGCTGCGTTTTTCTCTGTTTCAAACTGGCCCTTTTCACCTTTCCTTTCCTTCTCTCCGCCGCCGCTGTCCTCCGGGGTTTTTGTTTTTGTTAACTAATAACTCGCCCCATTTTTTTATTCCCAAAAAGCTTGTCAATATTATTATTATTATTATATTTGGTTAATAATCATCAACTTTGTCTTCTTTTTTTTTTTTTATTCATTCTTCTTCTGTTCTTCTCTCTCTCTTTCTCTTTTTATTCCCTTCATCATAAACATTCAACTCACCAACAATGGGCTCATGTTTCTCATCCGGCAAACAGCAGGATGGGAACGATAAACCCCCAAACACAAACGACGAATACAACAAGCATAACGAAGCAGGGGTCACTGCAGGTGGAAAGACAACAGACCACAATGGTGCAACCGCCACCGGTGGTACTGTCCAAGACGCTTCCTCACGAAATAACAGTGGCCATCAACCCAGAACCAACGACGAATTAACAGCATTAACCCATCAACGACATAACACCAACCTTAGCAGTAAAGGCAACAGCACCCTTAATAATAACGCAACATCCAACAATGACATTCATGACCGCATAAATAATAATAATAGTACTTCTGCTAGTACCCCGAATAACAATACTACAATGACATCTACTAGTAGTCCACAGGGTGACGGCCCAGGAAGACAAATCTCCAACGCATCGACCATGTCGGGTGGTAATAGTAATCGACAAGATATCAAAATTCTTCTGTTAGGGTCCGGGGAAAGCGGCAAAAGTACCATCTTAAAGCAAATGAAGATTATCCATCAAAACGGATACTCTCAGGAGGAGTTGTTAATGTATAAGACGACCGTGTACAAGAACTTGCTGGATTGCGCCAAGGCAATTGTACAAGCACTCGAGTCGTTTAATCTTAGTGTATTGACACCAACCTCTTCCTCGGCTAATCGGGTTGTTACGCCGGATCATGAAAATGGAAATGTTACCGCACCATCATCACCAGAGTTGTTACCGGCAGGACCTGTCAATGTTCCTCAACCAAACACGGCAACTACCATCATTACTCCACAGAATAGCAAAAAGAATTCATTTGCTACTGATGAGTCAACGACAACAACAACATCACCTAGCTCTGGCAGCGGATTAACTCAACAAGACTTGGACCTTATCAATAACTGCTATATCCCTCCAGACCCGGACTTTGTGTTACCACCCGAAGTCACTGATACGATTGCCAAACTATGGCAACATCCAGTCGTTCAGCGCATGTTTGTTGAACGACGCAGCGAATTCTATATCATGGACAGTGCACCATACTTCTTTGCCAATGTGAAACGAATCGGACATCCAGATTATATCCCTACAGTAGCAGACATTCTACGAGCACGTATCAAGACGACTGGTATTTATGAAACACGGTTCGACATGGGAGGCATGAACATTCACATGTACGATGTAGGTGGGCAACGATCAGAACGTAAGAAATGGATCCATTGTTTTGATAATGTAACGTTGATCATTTTCTGTGTTGCATTATCGGAATATGACCAGGTATTATTGGAAGAAAAGAATCAAAACCGAATGGCAGAGAGTCTAGTGTTGTTTGACTCGGTGATTAATTCTCGATGGTTCATGCGGACGTCAGTGGTGTTGTTTTTGAACAAGATTGATGTGTTTACTGAAAAGTTACCTAATAGTCCGCTGGAGAATTTCTTCCCGGATTATACTGGTGGTAATGATATCAACAAGGCGGCCAAGTATATTCTGTGGCGATTTACACAATTGAATCGAGCTGGACTGAATATTTACCCGCATTTGACACAAGCAACTGATACATCTAATATTCGTCTGGTGTTTGCTGCTGTCAAGGAGACGATTCTACAAAACGCCCTAAGAGATTCTGGTATCTTGTAGTCACGCTCCCCCTCCCACTTCCCCCATTCATACATGTTATATACTAGTATATAAGTCTTTTTTTTCAATGACATTTAATTAACATGGTTCCATTCCACTTCCTCCTGCAGTTTATGCTACACTAGCATTCTGTTACTTGATTTATCCACAATTTGGATTCCACACAGTGGTCCCTTAACTACAGCCGCACAGGGCTACTACTAGCAGCTCATCAAATTATACAAACAAATCTCAGATCTTGTTTTCCATTTTCTTTCTATATTATATACTAATGTTCATATATATAAATCTTTTTCATACGATATTCATCAAATCTTTAGCATGACATGCCCCACACGATCCAGCAGCAACCGCACATTCTCTCGTACCTCCGGAACCATATCCTTCGACAACAACGCCACAATATCAGGGTAAAACCTCGGCATTGTATGTGCCAACATGTCATCATTGAACTCGAGATACTCGGCCAAGATTGCCCGAATCACCGGCCACAGAGTCGAAATATACTTCTTTTGCGTCGCATCAACAGCATTATAATCACGCAACATTTGTACACATTCACCCACCAAATCTTCTTCAACTTGATCCCGTTCAGTACCGGCCGGCAGTTTTCCTTCGTCTCGATATAATCGCATCATCAGCTTAACATAAGTCAATGCACTGATACTTTCCTGCGTCAACAAGTTTGGCATGTCCTGCATGAACCGACGTTTCCAAATCCTCAGCCGCAACTCCCGGTTACTATTGAATGAACGTGAGAAATGGTACGATGCCTTCAACATTCGTGCTACTCGGACCAATTGAGTGGTTGGCATGGCAGTGAACACCTCCTCGGACGAAATCAAGTCATTGACAGTCGAGATCATCAACCGTTGCAAGATCGACTTGATAATAGTTGGTCGGAACAGTTTCTGTGGGTCTTCCACTTCTCCATCTGCTAATGGACCGGCAGATGCATCAGTATCTGGTGGTGCATCAAGCCCAACAGATGCAATGGAGGTGGATCGTTCATGACGTGGTGGCGGCGACACTTCACCTGTAGATGGTGCACCACCACCACCACCACCGCCAATCATGAATACTTCTCTCGCCGTCGTTTTATCAAATAAGTACTCAAGCTTGTCAACAATCAACACCCAATGTCGTGGTTCCAATTCCTTAATGTTCTGCGTGATTAACTGTGCTAAACATGACGAACCAATCTTGGAAACTGTGTCATTCTCTTGGTTGATACATCGCACCAGCAAGTCCAAGAACCCGTCCAACTTTCGCTCCAAGGTACCAAAGTAATGCGTTAACAATGCAATCATATTTCGTAGCGCCTGCACCATCGTCGTGTTCAACCACACAGTTTCTTCATCAAGTGTCTGCTTACCCAGCGTATCAAAGATCGGGAACAGCAACTTTTGACAAATCGAGTCCCATGTATCAACATCAAAGGACCCACCATGTTCCGTCAACGAATCAAACAGGTAATTCAACGCACGCGACCGAACCTCAACATCTCGACTCTGGATAATCACCAATTGGAATGCTTGCAAGATAGCATACCACATACTACCCTTGAGCTTTTTATATTCATCCTCGTCTGCCACTGCTGCACCATCTCCTTCTTCCTCCTCCTTCTTCTGATCCTGCTGCGTCACGTTTGGAATCTTACTAATAGTAGATCGCAACAACTCGATAGCATGCAACGCCGTCTTTTGGTCCTGTGGATTCTTGGCAATTTCACCAAGACACGCCACCATGGCGGGGAACGCGTCTTGCGCAACCACCTGTGCCCAATGCTGTTCATACACCCCACGTACAATTCGATATGTATGTGCCAATGTCTTGCCGTTGGAATTGGCTGCTGCAGAAAACACCTGGAACAATCGCCCCCACCCAGACCGAATGTTAGCTGATCGAGCCTGTATCATCTGGTCAAGACAGTCTAATACCATTTCCTTAGCATCCGGATCCGGGTTCTGCTCCATTACATGCTCAAATGGCTGCAAAAAGTCACGTTGGAACTTGAAATGTGGTAATTCTTCAATACTCAAGAACCGCAAACTGAGTTGTCGCAACGCATCAAGTGCAAATTGTACCACAAACGGATTCGACAAGGTACACACCTTATTGAATTGTTCACCTAGTGTACTCCAAATCTGGCTCCACTCTACTCGAATTCGGTTCATGTTGTAGTAGCAAACATCCACCATTTTGGATAATGCATCGGTTCGTGGTTGCTTGGCATCACCCGAAGACTTGATTTCCTCCATACTGACTTCTGTCAACGCCTTGACAAAGTCTACTACTGCATCACCGTTAAGCTTCGCTGTCAACTCAAATACTCGTTCCATTGCGTGCGTCAGTTCCTTGGCATTAAGCGCTGCTCGTACCTCCGGTGAATACAAGTACATGTTGCTGTATCCAGCGTGGTGATGGCCACCACCGCTGCTACTCCCGTTACCTATACTGATACGAGGTGGGCGATGCGAAGAAGCTGAACTGTCAGTAGACGCACGGATTCGCGCTGTAGTTACATCTGGAATCGAATTGGCTTCAATCCCCGAATTAATAAGCTGCAACCGCTGCAACTGACTAATTACTGTCAACACATTCTTCCATGAATCCTGTAACATGTTCCCCTCCGTCAATGCAATATCCAACAAGACCCGGATCGCTTCGACATTCTTCATGCGCAACTCACTAGGGTTCTGCAGGTTAGTAAACATGGCCAATGCATTCATCAACGACTTTCTTGCCGTGTCATCATCACCACCGCTACCACTGCCACCTTCTGGGAACCAGCATGCCAATCGAATCGAGTACTTGAACGCATCAATGCACAATTTGACCACATGGCCATCTTCTTCTGCTTCTTGGTACACGGTCGTCAACCCACCATAGATAGACCACCATGCCACCTGGAACATTGGTTTAACATGGTTCACATGCGATGCAATATAAAACCGACCAGTCTTTGGCTGCAATACTTGATCACTGCTGCTGCTATTATTACTCTCCAATGAATGCTTGTTGACCCCACTACTGCTGCTGCCTGCACCACTTCTTCGAGAACTACCAACCAAATCCTGGAACATCTTTTCAGCTTGGCTCGACATTTCCCGCGAGGCTTGCAAATACGCTTCTCGAGATGTATCCTTTCGTAACAAAAACCCAAACCCTTGTTGACTATTGCTAGTGGACGATTTACCAGCCATCATAGCGGCCCGCTGTTCTGTTTCCAACTTGATCTCGTCGCGTGCAATGGTTTCGTAAATCTTCACCAGGAAATCCCGGGGCAAATCACCATTATCATTGATACCACGATTATTTTTGATAAAGTCCTCCACCGACATTCGGTTATCCTTGATATTAGAACTATGCAAATCAGTATTCAACAAAATAACCGAGTACGCCAACACATATGCTGCATCAGCATCAGCAAACACGCCTGGATTCTGAGTATAATACCGCGTGGCAAACTTCAACATGAGCCGGTCAATCTTCTGCGCTTCACCTGGCAATCGGAACGTTTGCAAAAAGTTTCGGATAGCATCCACAAACCCCATGTTCGTGAAATCAATCAGATCTACAAACGCATGCATAACCGACACGTTAAACTCATTGTCATCACCCAAGAATTCACCCAGCGCCGCCTTATCAATCTCCTCGGTACGCAGCATGAAACGTGCCACAGACGCCGGTTCTCGATTTTCAATGAACCCAGCCTTCAACAAATGCTCCAACCCACGCTTAGGTTTGTAGTTGAAATCACTGATTGCTTCATGTAATGCTGCCTTGCGCTGTTTCATCTTGGCAAATGCATCAGGATCATCCCCTGCCACCACATCGCTCGTAGTCGTCGTCGTTGTTGCAGTGGTAGCCGTGGTCGTTGGTGTTGTCGATCCAGATTGACTATCTGCCAGACTGGTTTCTGATGCATTAGAACTTTGGTTCGCCATGACGGTACTATCTTCTAACCGTGGTGTTGCTGGCATAGACTTGGTACCATTGCTGCCACCACTTCCATTAGCAATAGCAGTGGAAGTTCTCTGCGACCATGTCAACAACGACCGTAGCACTGCTACCAGGGACTCCAAAGCGGCAATCTTGAGCGCATATTGCTGCGGGAACAAGTTCGTCTGGTCAGGCGAATGTGAGTTGGTGGTAACACTAGCAATCGACAATGCTGGCGGTAGCGACAAATTATACACTGCAATCGGCTTATTCTTCATTTCGTGGTAGGTTTGCAATTGCATATGCGAAATAGGCACCTTGAGCCCCACGAACCGCACCAAGATATGAATGATCCGTTCATACGAGTTGACACTGGAATTACTGTCACAGTCATAATTCAAAAACAACTCCACCAATGCACGTGGATCATTACAAATTCGTTGGATAATAGACACCAAAAACTGTTTCTGATGCATGGGCGTGGTAGGCATCTCCATCATTTTGAAATATTGTTGGAAGATAGGCTCCAAGTACCGCTTAAATGCTGGCCGCAGGTTCGACAGTACCAACCAGAAAATCTCGGCAGCGATTTCAAACACAGGTGGAGAAATGCTGGCCATGTTACGTACCAGTGTGAAACACACATAATCCCGCACAGCATCAACAAACGTTTCTTCGCCATTGGTATTGCTTCTCAAGATTACTTCGTTGGACAAAAACACCGACATGTGCGTCTTGAGAATAGTGTGAATCAAATGCAAAGTAATAAGCTTGGATCGCATGAAATGTGATCGCGTGTCCACCACATCCTCGTTCTGGTTCCGCCCCGACAGTTTACATAATGTCCTGAACACCAAGAACGCGTCCTTGACCGACGCATCATTAGTGATATCCCGATCCTCGTCTTCTCGATGCCTCTGTTCCGCCCGGGATTCCATTGCTTCCAAGGTCATTTCATTCTGGTCGTTTTCTTCTGTAGGACGCGGTGACGATCCACCACCTACTGGTGTCGCCCCTCGCTGCGGCTCCTGCGCTGATGCTGCAGGTTTAGAGCTGATCTTCTTGATTCGTTCAAATACCACATTTACCATTTGCGTTAACGATGCTTGGGCTACTGTCTGGTTGTTGTTGGACGTGGACTTTACAAAAATTTCATATGTTTCACGAATTGCCTTCAATAATGACTTTTCATGCAATACCAACTCTTCATTCAACACCGCGGCAGACAACGCCTTGACAATCTGCATCTCTACCTTGTCGTCGAAATTATCTGCTTTGCGGCACTCGCACACTGTGTTCACTGCTCGGTCAATCAACGGCACCGGTGGAGGCGGTGTTACACCCGACTCGGGGTCCACCGGCGTTGGTGCAGCGTCTTCCAGGAACGAAAAGGTGAATAACTTTGCAATGCAGTCCAGCGCAACACTCTTGAGCGTGTTATTGGTAGTTTGTACGCATACAATATGCAATGGTTGGAATATAACGTTTGGTTGTGGTAATGTCTGAGGTGATTCATTCAGTTGTTCTAAATTAAAAAAGCTTGAGTTAGTAAAGGTTAGAAGAAAAAAACGGGGAGATAGGAGGACATACTTGTTGCCTTCTTTACTGCAGTGTCTAGAGCCGGGATCTTTCGTGCTTCTTTACTACCGGCAATTGTGTCCAATGCGTTCTTGACAAACACCATCGAAGATACAGTCTGATGTCCAGAATTCGTCGATGAGGTTGATAATGCTATAGACGGTGTTCGTCTGCTTCGTCGTCGTCGTTTTTCATCCGTCGTTGCATTACTACCAGCTGTTCCGTTACTACCGCTGGTAGGAGTAGGAGTAGGTGTACCACTGCTTTCGTTTTGAGCCGCCTCCATCTCCGTGGCGGTGACTTCTATTGTTGGTGTTCCTAGCGGCACATCTTCCATTGGTTCTGGGTCTTCTACAGCTGCTGATGTTTCTTGTTCTTTTACTTTCTCCTCCGAATCATTGCCAGTGACGGCATCCTTCTCGGTGTCTTCTCCGCCACTCGCACCTTCCACGGTGCTTGTTGATGCTTCATCTTGTTGTACCGCTTCGTCAGCGTGTAGCGTTTCCGTTTCTTTTTCCGTTTCAATCTCTTGCGGCATCTCGGCCGTGGGATTTTCTACA
>JAKTQM010000478.1:16235-32918 GCA_030558825.1 Blastobotrys niveus
TTCTCACTTTTCACTTCTCTCAACGCACAGATTTGTTTGTTTATACTATAACTTAAACATTACAATATCTTTGAAAGAATTTGTTTAGAAGGTTTATTTGATTCAAAACAGTAAAGAAACAAACAGTACAATAAACAACAACAACAACAACAACAACAACTACAGCAGTAAGCACAGCAACAAGCGCTCTCTTC
The DNA here is from genome assembly GCA_030558825.1 of Blastobotrys niveus. Taxonomy (NCBI): domain Eukaryota; kingdom Fungi; phylum Ascomycota; class Dipodascomycetes; order Dipodascales; family Trichomonascaceae; genus Blastobotrys; species Blastobotrys niveus. The sequence goes on from JAKTQM010000478.1 coordinate 16,430, forward strand.
TTTCACACAAACCGGATGTACAAATGAGCCTTCCAAGTATAACGATGGCCCTTCGTCCTCATTCTGCTGCTAATTCGAATTCGAAATCCAGCTCCAATTCTTCTTCCAGCACTTTTACGTTTCCTGCTAATCCTCCACAACAACCTCAACATCCTCCTCCTCCTCCGCCGCCGCCGTCGTCTGCGCCTCTACAGCCTTCTTCATCATCAGCAACGACATCGACAACTCCCACCCCTTCGTCGTCGTCTGTTCAACAAGGAGGAGTAGAAGGTGATAACAGTAGTAGTAGTAGTCAACGCGAAACAAAGAAGGACGAACAGGGGAATAAAAGTAGCAGCGACATTTCACAATCAAACAACAACACCAACAAATCGGATATTGGTAAAAGAGAAATCAACTCGAGCCCAGATCAGCCCATCAATAAGCCGCCTCAAGTCCAACATCATTTACATCCGCCACGATCACCGTCACCTTTAACTCAACACGATCGAACGAGTAGTAACAATAATACCAAACGAGACGCAAGACTTGATTTTGTAGGCGCGCAGGAAAAGGGTAGCTCATTGAAACGAAGCATGTCGGTTGATCCCACATCTTCACGTAAGCCCCAGTTTTCTCAATACAGTCAGCAGCAACAACAACAACATCATCACCATCATCCTCAACAACAACCGCCAGTAGCTCCGCCTCAACAACAGCAGTCTCAACAGCAACATCAGCATCCTCCTCCTCCGGGTTCAGCACCGCCACCTCCACCACCAGGAGAAACACCCAATTGGTCTAATCGACGCGAAGATCTAATGGCTAGCTTGGGGCTTCACAATTGGCAGTATTCGGATGATTCATTGAAACAGGCGTTGGCGTTGAAATCAGAACAGGAACGGACTCGGCAGGAATATTACCGCTTGGAAGCCATGAATCGGTCTTTAGAATTGTTACATGATGCATTGCGTAATAACGTATCACCTCAAGCCATTCCAATGTTATTTGGTCATGGAGGTGATTTTGAGCAAGCAATGCAACAATATACACGACATCAGCAACAGATTCAACAGCAGCAGCCAGTTCCTCCACCACCACAACAGCAGCAGCAGCCACCACAACAGGCAGCAGCACCGCCGCCACCGCCTCCACCACGGGCAGTAGCAGCGGCCGCTGGTAACTTTGCTGCAAATTATCCATCAATGGTGAAGAAACAACACCCACAAGGTGTTGAAAAGGAACGGTTTCATCAGCGGAACTTGTCATTGCCGCAACAGCCGACAATTATCACCTCAGAGTATCAACAAAAACAGCAACCTCAACCACCGCAGCAACAACAACAACAACCTCCTCCTCAACAGACACCAACAACGTTTCGTGGACATCATTCACATCATGCATCGACATCTGCTATACCCACTCAAGCGTTTTCCACCCCTCCAAGTCGGGTAAGTTCACAAAACTCTGCATCGCAATCTCAATCTCAACATCCACCACCGGCATGGTCTCAACAGCCTCAGTTCCAACAATTCCAAGCTCCTAACCCGGTATCTCCGTCATCTGGATCAATTCAACAGATTTACCAGTTCCATCATTACAAACCAAATCAAGGTAAAGGTACCACTAGTCCAAAGAAAGTACCGCATGGTGGAGGAGCCGCTGGAGCAGGAACTGAAGAGGAACCGATTTTGAAACGTCAAAAATCAGTCAGTGATCGAGATCGGTCGTCTCCTCAACCAAGAAGTGGTGGTGCAAGTGGTGCTGCTGGATCGAGTTCAGCCGCTGCGGCAGCTGCCGCAGCAAGGTCGAGTGTTCGGAAACGAGGGATGCATATGCGACATCGATCTGAAGCTAGTGTGTTGAGAGGTGATTTCCGGTCGTGGCAACCGCAGCAGCAGAGTCAGTTATCAGCGCCGTCTTTAGCACCTCCCGTGCAGCAACAAGCACAACCGCAACAGCCACAACCGCAGACTCAAACTGAATCTGGTGTCAATGTGTTGGCTCAAGCAGCGGTGGAATCTGAACGACAAACGCCAGTGCAAGAACAGCAGCAACAGACACACTCAGCGCCGCAATCTGCTCAGCCGCAGCAGCAGCAGCAACAACAACAACAACCACCGCAACGGTCGAATAAACATGGTGTCGACTTTATTACTGAACCAAACAAGTAAAAGAGCAGAGGAAGCAGAACTGTGGGTGTTTTATTTTTGTACTTTTATTTATTATTTATTGTTTTATTATTATTATTTTTCTTTATTATATTGTATTGTCCCTCATATAGATAGGGGGTCATATACATATATAATTGATATCTACATATATACACTTAAAAATCGGATAGACATAGTTTTTAACATTATATCATACATTCTATATCTATTCAGTACGTCACCCTCACGCTTCGCTACGCTCAGCGCTCGGCGCTCATTCATCATCATCAGAATCCGGCTGCTCATTAGCCACCTCCACCGCTGCCTGCTCCAACTGCTCCAAATCCCACCCCACCTCCTCCTTCTTCAACTCAATCTTATTCAATTCATGCGCCAACGACCTCACCACCGCCGCACTCGCTCCTTGCTGGGCCCACGCCGCATAGTCCTGGAACCATATCCTATTATACACATAATAACAATGATTAGTGGTATCAAACATCTGCACCAGCTGCACCAGCACCCTCACCAATACCCGCATATCACTTGCACTGCGTTTCAAAATCTTGTACACGTCTCGCCATACTGCCATTGTCAACTGCCAGTTACGAAACAACGGGTACGCCAGTGCCCGCCTTGTACATGACACTACTAGTGGACGCAATGTCATGAAACTAGAGTCAAGACACGATACCAACGGGGTGAGCTTGCCTACCGTCCAGGCGGATTCTACTGTCGGTTCATTCATGGTCGTTCGTTGGTCGTATGCCCATGCGAAAAGAATGCCGACAAGACTAATGTATAGAGATTTGGGGTTGGAGACTAAAGAATATGATCGTCGTGGTAGTTGAGCCATCTTGTCGCGTTCCTCCTGGGTGAATTCGGGGGAAAGGATTGTATCAGATAGAGGGTCAAAGTGGAGTAGTTCGTTGATATATTCCGGGTCCATAAAGTCTGCCAAGTAATGCTGTTCGTCGAATTGTGCGTTTTCAGCTTCGATACGTGTTTGTATACGGTCGCTTATACTGCAGTGTTCGGGATCAGGTAGTTCGTTGAGATCGTTACCGGATTCCACAGAGACGGCAATTTGGCCAGAGTATTGATCGTCAAACCCGTACTTCGCTCCGGCAACGTTAGGTGTAGAGTCTGAAGAGTTTAGTGGTTCAGGAACAGTTTGTTCGATTTCCCAGTCGAAGGACTCAGCTTGTTGGATCGCTTCATCAGTGACACCTTGGTCGAGTTCCTGAATAAGTGGTTTCCCTTGTTGCTGTTGTTGTTGTTGTTGTTGCTGCTGGTCGAGAGGTTGTTCATCTTTACGGGCTAGAAGCTTGGTGATCATATCAAGGTCGTTGAAATGCTCTCCTGGTGTTTCCTTAGGGATACGTACATGTACTATCGACGTGGATATATCGTAACTTGTATGTGATTTCTTGGACTCGTCTTCTTCATCTTCAACTTCAGAGTCGTCTCGAAGTCTCGAATCGAATCGTAATCGAAGGTAGTATGGATGTAAAGAGAAAATAAATACGTTACCATCGACGACGAATTCTACGTCGTTGGCTTTAATAAAAGGAGCTTTGATGTCGATGTAAATGTTATTCTCATCCTGTCGAATCGAGAACTGCGGCGTAATCATGATGTGCGTGTGCTTATCGCATAAATAAAGCGGAACCGAATTTTTTTTTTTATTATTTTTTCGCCGCACACAATTTTTCAACAGATACAACAGCATAGTACAGATACATAATGACGGATCCAGGTACAACGTCGACGACACAGAATAAACCTAGACGCCGGTTCGTAGGTAAACGAGCAGCAGAAAGCGATAAACACCACACTATCCAACCAGCCGACGGAAACATTGAAGACGCAGTAGTCAAAGCCAAACCCAAAGGCCGCAGCATCCACCAAATCCCCCGCGAAATCGTCGAAGACCAAGAACTCAACGCTGCCATTGCTTTACTTCCTCAAAACTACAACTTTGAAATCCACAAGACGGTATGGAACATTCGCAAGACAGGAGCAAAAAGAGTCGCATTACAAATGCCGGAGGGGCTACTTATTTATTCATGTGTTATCGCCGACATTCTCGAGCAGTTTTGTGATGGATGCGAAACGGTCGTGATGGGTGATGTCACGTACGGCGCATGTTGTATCGATGATTTCACAGCAATAGCTCTAGGATGCGATTTTTTGATTCATTATGCACATTCATGCCTAGTACCGGTGGATGTCACAAAAATCAAGGTGTTGTATGTGTTCGTCACCATCGATATTGACCGCCCGCATTTGGTGTCTACTCTAGTGAAGAATTTCCCTCCTCAATCGAAACTAGCACTCGTCTCCACCATCCAGTTCAACCCTACGATCCATGCTATCAAGAACGACTTGCTTCTGAAGGGCGGTATCGAGGCTGTAACGCCACAAGCAATGCCGTTATCCAAGGGTGAAGTACTTGGGTGTACTTCTGCACGACTCAGTGAAGATTACACGGCGATTGTCTATGTAGGCGACGGACGGTTCCATTTGGAATCTGCCATGATTCATAACCCTAATACCCCAGCATACAAGTACGACCCATATAACCGCAAGTTTACTATCGAAGAATACGACCATCGAGAAATGCAGCAGATCCGCCGCGACGCTATTCAAGTCGGTAAGAAGGCACGTAAAGTAGGCATCATCTTGGGTGCGTTGGGCCGCCAGGGCAATCTGGGGACTTTGGCCCGCATCGAATCTGGGTTCCATGCCAAGGGCGTTGATACTGTCCTAGTGATTCTATCGGAGATTTTCCCGGGGAAACTGGCACAGTTCCAGGATGTGGATTGTTGGGTGCAGGTTGCATGTCCACGGTTGAGTATTGACTGGGGGTATGCGTTCCCCAAGCCGTTATTAACTCCGTATGAAGCGATGGTGGCGCTGGGTGAGGATCAAGAGTGGCAGGATGCGTATCCTATGGATTATTATGTGAAGGATGGGTATGGACGAGGTCACAAGCCAGTTCGTGCAGTAAAGGCATAGCGACGTTGTATAATAAATAAACTTGGTATATTTTTAAAATACTTAAATACTCCTAATATTTTCACTACATGATAATGCTATAACTAAACGTTGACTTTTCTTACTTTGATTCAACCTTCTTCTTTTCTCCATTACCGCTCATATTAACCTTAATCTTCTTCTTCTCCGTCTTCTTTGGCGCCTCATGCTTTGGCAAATGCACCTTCAACACCCCATTCTCAATATCCGCGGTAATTTCATCCTCGGTAATCTTTGGATCCTTTGGAACTCGAATTCGTCGTTCAAACTTACCATATCGTCGTTCCGAAACCCGCAAATAATTCTTTCGATGCTCATCAGCTTCCTCTGGACCATGAGTATTATCATACGACCCTCGTGATTCACCTGCTACTTTCAATTCACAAGTATGCGGGTCGAAATCAATCTCGATTTCATCTGGTGAGCACCCAGCAACATCAGCAACAACTTCATATGCTTGTGGAGTATCGTAAACATCAATAGCAGGGGTACTAAAGTTGTTGCCATTACCACCGCCAAAATCGAACAAACTGTTGCTCCAAGAGAATGGAGTGATGGAAAGACCCGAAGTTCCTAGAGGCCAAGTATCCCATGCATCATTACCTCCTCCACCTCGTCGAGTAACTTGTTGTTGAGATGAAGAGTTGTTGGCATCGGCGCCGCCTCTAGCGTTCCCTCCTCCTCGTCGAGTGGTGCTGGAGGAGTTGGCACGTCGAGATAGTCGTGAGTCAGCCGCATCGGTGACGGCGTCGACCAAGTCCCAGAATGGATTGTAGTAGTAGTCCATGATGATTGTGTTATTTGTCAGTAGTCGTTAAAAGTCGTAGTCGTAGTTATTAGTAGTCTGCAGTAGTTATTTTGATTTCTTGTCTGTTTGATTAGAATTCAAAATTTGGAGATGAATGATGGCCTTTTATAATTTTCAAAGAGTCGAGGCGGTTTCCTTTTGTGGACAAGTTTGACAATGTTTCCAGAACTCTCCAGCAGCAACTGGAAAAGCCACAGTCACCGCCACTTTCCTTTAATGATTAAAGTTGAATAGTATTCTAAGCTTAGCCATCGAAGTTTCTAGCGACTGCTAGAAGTGGGGAGATATGGGGGAACGGGGACCCTTGTTTAGCAATAGTTGCAGTTTGCTTTGGCGTGCGGCTTAAAGGGCGGGGCGGCGGAGGCGCGGGTATCGGAGTTTCTAGTAACTTCGAGATGAGTCTCGTTGTTACTAGACACACGACTTGGTGTATTTTGTTGGTTAATTCATCACGCCACAAGCTGAAACGGACGTCGACTGGTTCAAGGCGGTCTGGATAACTTTAGGAATAATGAAGGGAAGCCGGTCAAAAACAAAGATAGGAGTCGAAGGTTTTCAGTATCTGATATCGCCGGCTGGCATGCCATGCGCAGGCAGTACTACCAGATGGAGCAAGCATTTTTCAACGCAAATCTCAACATTAAGTGGGGTAATCGAAATTGGAGGAATATTTCTATGTAGAACTACTTTGGAGACGCCGAATTAACGTCGACCCATGGGTTTGTTGACATCCAGGAAAACGCGGGAAATTCAAAAAAGTCTTTTGTACTAGCCCGATGGTCTTTGATCTAGCGTCTACCTTATCTTGTTTCAAAAGATAGACATGACAGCAAAACAAAGACACCATCGCTAGTTAGATTGAAAAACCAGACATCAAATAGACAAACGACGATTCACGATCCCACATCCCCGTTATCGACACCAACATAGGCTTTCAAATTCATTCTATGGTCTTCGATCTACAACTCAGTACAAGGACGCCCGACTATTTCAAATGACAAGCGCCATCATCTCTTATTTGACGCCAAAAGTTACGTTCATATTAGTTTCTATAGTCTTCGATCAACCACCGCCGCTCAACCAGCTCGGAGGGCTTAACGCCCTCCATCACTTTGTGAGCCGCGCCTGCTCCTGCGACTTCAAATACTTTCTCCGAATCTCCTTCTCCTTCTCTTTAATCTCCTTATACTGCCGCTTGGTCAAATCCGCAAAATTCGCCGCCGTCGACAACTCATCATTCGTCTCCTCCCCTTCCACATCATCCCACGTCCTCAACCTCGTCATCAAATCAAACTTATGCGACCCTTCCCTCCTCTTCATCATTATCGGCTCACAATGCGGGATATTCTGTAACGACTCAAAATGCTCATACGTCCATCGAAACCATTTCATTAAAAACACTCGAATCCAAATCCCATGTGACACCAGTACCAATACATTTGGAAACTTGTCACTACTAAACTGTCGAAACAACGTCTCATTGAACCCGGCACATCGATCATATACATCGGCTGCTGACTCTCCATTTGGAATCCTGTAAAAGAAGTGTCCATAATGTGCTCGATCGCTCCAAATCTTGTTCATTTCCCGGGCGTTACCTTGGAAATTACCAAAATCTTGTTCACGAAGTCGTGGTTCTTCGTGTAGTTTGTATGGGAACTTGTGTTTCTCGACTTCTTCAAGGATCCCGTCGGTGGTTTGTCGGGCTCGTTTGTATGGGGATGTGTAGAATAGAATATTGTCGTCTGGGTTGAGAAGGTTGATTAGTTTACGGCCGGCAGCGCGGGCTTGTTCGTGGCCGCGATCGGTTAGTTGTACATTATGGTTGGCTGTGTTTCTATTAATTGATTTGTCCCCTAGTAGATGGAAAGGAGTTAGCATGCGTTAGGTAACGGAAGAAGAGAGGTGGGTGGCTTACGGTTGCCTTCTGATTCGCCGTGTCGAATCAGGATGATAAGCTAAAACAAGTGGTGAGTTAGTTTGACATGTGTCGCGATGTGATGCGTGGACGTACTCTTGGTCGACCCATTGAATAAATAAATAGATGGATATAATAAATAGAGAATGATAGGAAAGCAAAAGTGATGCGATATGATGCGATACAATGCAGTGCTTAGATAGCAAAACTAATCAATCAGATCTGTGGTGTTTGGTGTCGGTGTTGATACCTGGAGTAATACAAATTTGTGGGTACCCGATAGGCCGGCGGGAGAATGCACACAAAAAAGCCGCAGGAGGCTTGAACTCATCGCCTGTTTTACTACTACTACAACAACAGTACTACCCTCTAACATAGACTAATCCAAGGCAAGTAATACACACACTTCCTCCAACGACCGAGGAAACAACATTTTAAACTCTTCCTGCGTCAACTCACTATACACCTCCCGCAATCTCGACTCAATCCTTGCAAACTCATCGGCAAACCTCTGCGACGCACGCAACGTAATCGTCGATGCTAGTCTCGGCGACGATAACTTGTACAATGCCATATTACTCTCCATCGTAGCTGCAGGTAAAAACTCATCCAAACTACCCGCCAATTGCTCCACCACGGAACGATCTTCCAAGTTTGTATACTCGTTAACTTTAGACGACACTAGGAACGCCTGGTACTGTCGATCTTCCAATACCTCTGCTAGTTCCTGGATACGACTCTCAAGTTGATCCACCTTGTACCCTGCAAACGAGTATAGCGATAACACCATCTTGACTGCGTCGTAGCAGTTGATTAAGAAAATTTCAGCGTCGCCGTCAGGTAAATCACTAGCGATACGGCTACAGCATTCCAAGTACGGCTCGACCAAATCTTCAATGACTTTACGGACCGAATCGCTACCTGATGGTGAATAAGATATACTCGCTTCGTAACTGCTCAAACATGATTTCAAGTCCGCCAACGATTCCCCCAAGAAATCCGGCGGGATAGCAAGTCACCATCCGAAGTGAATGCCTTTGCTCGTTCCTTGGCGGAATTGACTTTATCTTCTAGTCGCGATTCAAACTGACGCATACATGCTTCTTCCAACTTCCCCAATGCAACCATCACCTGACTACCTTGCTCAAAATGTTTGCTAAACGTCGACTTGTAAAAATTCAATACATTCAACGCTTGATAAATCGTCGTGGCTTGAGGTTCTCCTGCTAGTACCTGCTCCACTCGCGTCGTCAACGGTTTCACCAACGTACTTGTAATCTTATCGACCTGCGTATCAACCATCTTCTTTGTCACCACCTGGTCGTCGTTCTCTCCCCCACCACTCTGCTTGGTCCATGGTTCCATCTCCATACCCTGTCGCAACCCGCTAATCATTGTATCCGTTTCAAACAATGTATCCAAGTTTTCCCGTTCGTTAACTGCTGCAGAATGGATCCAGGCCAGGATATCCCCGATATACCGTAACGTATCGTACGCATACATATCGATAGGCTTTGTACTCCCGCCTCGATCTGATGTCAATGCACGAATAAACTCATGAGCCAAGTTTCTCTGTCTCGTTTCGCATAGTCCATCCAATGCTGCATCGAACATGGACGGACGTTCCGCTAGAGTATTAAGTTTCCGCCGTAATACACTACTAATCTGCATATATTGGCCCGCTAACGACGTTTTAAAGTCATGCTGGACTGCTCGGAACAGTTTATCATATGCCTTGTCAAGTAAACTCGACATTTGCGTCATGATCTCTACACCGGTCGTCTGCTGTGTCTCGTTCTCACTGGCCATAAGTGCCGAGCAATCTTCTCTAATCCGTTTGACTTTTTGAAGGGTATCGTAAAACTTGTCGTCGTCAATAGGCGCACTAGCCGATACTAGCACCGTCTTTTCGTCTTCACTAACCACATAGGTTTCCTGGAACGCATCGAGGAGTACCTGTTTACGAATAATCTTGTCGTCTTGGTCCCGTAAGTCGCTGGATTCACGTACAATCTGGCTCGTGGCACGGTGTGCTTGGTGGATTAGTTGGTCCATTGTTTTGTAACTTTCACTAAGTTGACCAATAGAATCACCAATTGTGCGAAGTTTGGTTGATAGTTTAGAAAATTCTTTTAGAACTTGTCCATTTTGTTTGAGTACTTCAGCTTCGGTGTTGGAGCGTAAGTCGCGGCGTGCTTCGACAGTGTTGTCTTCTATACGGTCGTCTAACGTCAGCAGGGCTAGACGAATACTGCTGTCTGTGTATGACGTGGATAGAATGTTGAGGATTTTTTGTGAAATGACATTGTCTGCCCTCAATGGGGTGGACGCTTCTTCCTCTGTCATCCTGTATCGCTGGCGCGCGGCGTACTTTGATGTGTGCTGGATGTCGAGTGGTTGGGATGTCGGCCAAGTATTTCATATTTGGAACAATCTGGTTATATCTGGCTATCACACGCACAACGTTCATTAATAAATTTATATATAGGCTAGCTATCCTATGCTCTTATACACACACACTCTCTCTTTTTATTCTAATCCCTTTTGAACAGCAAACAACTTTGGATTGACCGACGCACCGTACTGTTCAATCTGATCACAATACTGATTCAACTGAGCACTAATCAACAAATTCTCAGACCGAGATGGCTCTTCTGGCAACTTGAACAAACTCTTCCATTCTTCAGTCGACAACAAAGGTTCACCCTTTTGTTGTCGTGCACTATTTTCTGCTTTTCGCTTCTGCTGCCATTGTTGAATCTTGGCTCGTTCTCGAGTCATTGATCGTTGATAATAATTATAATTGCCTTGATCATAATGGAATTCATCCACCGAATCAAAAATCCCTTCAATATTCTTCTCCAAAAACGAATCAATCGAAATGTTCATGTGATCAAAACTCTTTTGTGATTGCAAAGTATGCAAATACATGGTCACCAAATGCGAATTACCAATCACCACCGGCAATTCTTGGAACACTGATTCATATGTCAACCCATTCTTCAACAATTGCTCCGTGCTGAATTTACCTTCCTTTCGTACCTTCAAGTAAGCTGGACTCAATCGATATGCCTTCAATGATAGACCAGTATAGTTGCTCTTGGCCACATCGTACACCAACAACACGGCTTCGGGGTTACTGTTTTGACATGCCAACATATTATCAACCAAGTTTTGGTTGAACAATTTGCCCATCTTGGCACTAACATAAAACCCAACTGGGTTGGCGTCAACATTAACTTCCTTCAAGTTGGCAATCATTTCACTTGTATACTTGACCACCGTATTAGATCGCATACCTTGGGCGTCGCTGCTATCATTGACGTTTTGTGGGAATGGGAACGCATGGCTGATTTCTAGAACCGTGCTGTCTTCAAAACCGAGTAGTTGACCATTAGCGGCTTGTGGGAATTGTTCGTACCCATGCTTTGCAATACGTAGCACTGCTGACGAGTCGATCTTGACTGATGTCGTTTCTGCCGAAACACTTGGTACCTGGTTGCCCTTTCTATCAAAAATAAAACATCCTTTGTTAGCACATCTCTCCCTTTCATTAATTCCATATCTCCTTATTATTTGACATACGATGACTTGTACATTATCAATGCTGTACGGGGGGTACTCTTCTAATATGAGGATTTGGATTTGGTGGTGTTGGTGATGGTTGTCGGGTGAAATTTTGCAAAGACCGCACACACGCACACACGCTGTCTCGCGCGGCCACCTAGACCTCCCCAGTGCTGAAATGTACGCCCAGTCAGTACCCAAATTTACGCCTACACTAACTAGACGCAGGGGATATTCATCAAAAAGATTAGACAAGTGGAAAGTAGCATTTTGGTAAATGTGGACAGCTCTTGACAGGGTTGAAATCCAAGCTATGTGTTTTACCTTTACAGATTTCTCGTTGTTTGGTCATTAGTTCCGAGTCGAGGGAAATATGGCACGCATTGGCACAAGTCGGTGATCCACAGAGATGATGTACAAGTGCTTCACCACGGACATAGCGCATAATATCAGTCTCGCTAAAAAAAGGATGGCCGTTCGAAAAGATATGTTAGATTAATGAAACCATATAAAAAGAGGATGAGGAATGGGGAGGTGGGTATAACGTACGACTTGTGTAAAAAACAAACGACTAAATCGAATGGTAAACTATGTTCTTTATCGATTTTGCCAGTGTTGCTAAGTGGGTTGAGTTCGATTACGCGCTCGTCGTTTGGCGGTTTGTGGACTTCGAGACAAAGTCCGTCAGTACGAAGCGCTGGTTTGAACTGGGTTTTTCGACCGCGTTTCCATCCTGAAAAGAGAATATTTTCGGCATTTGCCCAGTCCTCTCGAGGAATAGAGAGGAAGAGGTTGTATTGTTCTTCGGGTGTCATGATATGATGATGATGATGGACGGTGTGGGGTGAGTTGGTTGGTAGTAAGTTGCTGGTCAAGTTTGGTGTTGTGCGGCTGTTAAGAGGTTTCGTCGGGAAAAAGACGAGCCTACTAGTTGGGTATACGAATGGCATGAATACGGAATGTTCAGGTATGTAATTATAAGCTATGTAGATATATTATTATACTATAATGTTCATAGTCTATTATTCAAAAGATCTAGAAACTTGGACATACACTATTCCAATACTTTACGCTCTGTTGCCACGGAAACATGCCTTTAATCGGAGGGTTCCATTTTAGAGTCATCAAATCTGCTACACGCTACCGCTATCACAACCCACACGCAACACACTGAAAAAAATAAAAAAAAATTTTTTTTTTTCATCTCTTTCATCTCTACTAGACACAACAACAACAACACACAACCATGTCTGATCAAGTTGCAGAACAAGTTCAAAAGCTTTACCTAGACGACGTCACCGGGGAACAAGTCTCCAAGACTGAACTCAAGAAGCGACAAAAGCAGCGACAAATTGCCGCCAAGAAGGCCGAAAAGGCTGCTGCGGCCCCACCAAAGCAAAAGCGAGAAGACGACTTGGATCCAAACCAATACTTTGAAATCCGATCGAACCAAATTAAGGAACTCATTCAAACCAAGCAACCAAACCCATACCCACACAAGTTTGACGTTTCCATCCGACTTGACCAGTTTGTAGAAAAGTATCAATCTTTACAACGAGGCGAATCTCTTGAAAATGAAAAAGTCAGCGTTGCTGGCCGTGTCCATGCTATTCGAGCTGCTGGTGGTCAACTCAAGTTTTATGTGCTTCATGGTGAAGGTGTCAAGTTGCAACTTGTTGCTCAAGCATTTGGTGAAGATAAACTAGATGCAGTAAACGATTTGTTGCGACGAGGTGATATCATTGGTGCTAAGGGGTACCCATACCGAACCTCTCCAAAGAAGGGTGGTGAAGGTGAATTGTCCTTGTTTATCGAATCTGTTCAATTGTTGACTCCATCTTTGCATATGTTGCCAGATGACCATTATGGGTTCAAGGATACCGAAACTCGGTACCGACAACGATACTTGGATTTGATGATGAACAATCAAGTTCGAGACAAGTTTATTACTCGATCCAAGATCATTTCGTATTTGCGACGATTCTTTGATTCTCGAGACTTTGTTGAAGTTGAAACTCCAATTTTGAACATGATTGCTGGTGGTGCCACTGCCAAGCCATTCAAGACACATCATAATGATCTTAACATGGAAATGTTTTTGCGAATTGCTCCAGAATTGTACTTGAAGGAATTGGTTGTTGGTGGTATTGATCGAGTTTATGAAATTGGCCGACAATTCCGAAACGAAGGTATCGATATGACCCATAACCCAGAATTCACCACCTGTGAATTCTATCAAGCATATGCTGATGTGTATGATTTGATGGATATGACTGAATTGTTGTTTTCGGAAATGGTCAAGGAAATTACTGGTGATTACAAGATTACTTACCATCCAGAGGGTCCAGAAGGTAAGGCATTGGAAATTGATTTCAGCCGACCATGGAAGCGAATGGATATGATCAAGACTTTGGAAGAAAAGCTTAATGTTACTTTCCCACCAGGTGATCAATTGCACACTGATGAAACCAATGCCTTTTTGAAGGATTTGCTCAAGAAGTGCAACTTGGAATGCCCACCACCAACCACCAATGCTCGAATGTTGGATAAACTTGTGGGTGAATACTTGGAAGATACCTGTATCAACCCAACCTTTATCTTTGGTCATCCTCAAATGATGTCTCCATTGGCCAAGTATGATCGAAAGGACCCAGGTTTGTGTGAACGATTCGAAGTGTTTGTGGCTACCAAGGAAATCGCCAATGCTTATACCGAGTTGAATGATCCATTTGATCAACGGGCACGATTCGAAGAACAAGCTCGACAAAAGGAACAAGGTGATGATGAAGCTCAGTTGGTGGATGAAACGTTCTGTAATGCTTTGGAATACGGGTTGCCTCCAACTGGTGGTTGGGGTTGTGGTCTTGATCGGTTGGCCATGTTCTTGACCGATTCTAATACTATCAAGGAAGTGTTGTTGTTCCCTACCATGAAGCCTGAAGTTAACAATTAGACAATTATACAATTATACAGTATTAGTTAATTTTGATTTAAATATACATGACACATCTATCACAATCCCTTACTTTCTCTACTTTGACCGTCGAATGAGCCCCTTGCGGCGCATCTCTACGGCAGTCTTGTATGGCGGCGCAACAGGAGACTGCACAGGATCCAACGTTGTCCTCTGCACCGACCGATCTAAAGTATACGTAGCATCAGAATCATACTCACTCAAATCGCCACACGCAATAAACCTTGCCGTCATTCTCTCTTCCCTTGCATCATCTTCATCGTCATCCAATAACTCATCACCAACCGACACAACGGGACCCAAAGTAGGTTTCCACCCAGGTCGAGGAGTGTACCCCTGACACACAATAAACGCTTCCAAAGATGACCCTCGTGAAGATCGTGGTTTTGCACATGTCACCTTTTCAAATAACATTCCTAATTGCGAATACATCAAGTCGATATCCCGACCACGGAAGATCTTGGCCACAAACGCCCCGCCTGGACGTAACAATGCTGTCGCTAGTTGTAATGCACTCAAGATTAACTGGGCCTGGATATACTCGTCAAGATCATGCAACCCAGTGACATCTGGTGCCCCGTCTGAACATACAAAGTCTGCTGGTTCACCGCCAAAGATTTCTAGAATCCGGTCTAGTGTCCGTGGGTGGGTGATATCTGCTTGTAATGAAGTGACCCCGTCAATAGGTGACATTGGTTGTAAATCCACCGCTACAATCCTTGCATCGTCGCTATCACTGAGTTTACGAGAAAGTACTTGTGACCATGATCCGGGGGCTGCGCATAAATCTACTACTCGTTTGAGCCCGTCGAGAAGATGGAATTGTGAGTCAAGTTGAAGAAGTTTGAATGCTGACCGTGCCCGCCAGCCTTCTTCTTTGGCTTTCCGGTAATATAAATCCCGTTTATCTTTACTTCCTTTGCCCATATGTATTTGCAGTAGAGTGTGTACAGTGGTTGGATTGGAAAATAATTTTAAACCGCAAATCACGTGACGAGTGTCGGGTGAAAAAAAAATTTTTGCACTTCTCCACCACCACACCACCATCAATCAATCAATCAACCAACCAACGAATCCTTTTAACAAAGCTACATACACAATACAGCATGATTCGTTCAAGAGCTGTATCACAACTCACAGGCACAGGGAGCCGAGTCTTCCTCCGAACAGTAGTCTCATCAGCATCAGTATCCCCAATCAATTCATCCTCCTCCTCTGGGAAAAAGGCGGTGGACGACAAACAAGACTACCAACCAGAACACAAGTACCCGAAACCAGGCAAATTCGTGCAATCAAACACAGAACCAAACCCATCAACAGGTCGACCAGTACCATTGAACGTCATGTTGACCAAATTTGCACCAATGAAACATCCAATTACTCATGGACATAAAGTATGCGATTTACAAGTGCGGTCATTTTTCACCGGTGATTTGGATTTTTACTGTAACTTCATTTTACGAATTGCATTCTTTTTAAAGATTCCAGTCAAGGGTGTAACGCCTTTGCCACGAAAGAACGAGAAATGGACGGTGATCAAGTCGCCGTTTGTACATGCAAAGTCCAAGGAGAATTTTGAACGACGAACACATAAACGACTCATTTCATTGTATGATGCAAATCCAGAAACGGTCGAACTGTTTTTGGCTGCAGTGCGGAAATACTGCATGCCAGGGGTGGGGGCCAAGGCTACAGTGTATCAATATGAAGATTTGAATGTGCTTGAACGAATGGATTCTACTACTGTTCCACTAGGAGATAGTTTGGAAGGTGTTGATCCAGAAGTTGCCCAGGCCGTCAAGAGTATTCTTGAAAGTGAGCAATTTGCTCCATACATGGAAGAGCATAACAAGAAGAAGAAGGAAGAAGAGGAATCAAAGTCTGAAGGTAAGAAGAAAACAGCCGCACCAGAGTCATAAAACTATAATATTTTGCACTTGTAACCTTGTAAATACGGAAAAATATTATTATTATTAGACTACTACTAGTACTACTATGACTGGGTATGGAAAAAGAAAGAACATTGCGTTTTCTAGAACAGGCAGTGAACG
>JAKTQM010000592.1:0-22701 GCA_030558825.1 Blastobotrys niveus
ATATATATAGCACGCATCCCCACTTGTTTCCTTTCTCTTCCTCTTTTCCCTCTCTCAGTAATGAAGAGCCACGAATGGATGGAAATTATCGTACAGAAATCGACCCAAGTCTAGTGCGCGAGTTTGAAGTGCGTCATAAAGAAGCAGTAACGTTGCTCAACTTTCACTATATTTACCCTCGGCTCTATCGGCAGGTATATGACGGCGATGACGATGATGAATACGATACAGACACGGTCAAGCTTATGGAACAGTTACTTGCTAGTGAACCAGGGTTTTTTGTTCTTAATCTGGGGTTGCAAGCGTTTTCTGACCATCTCAACAAGAGGCGAGAGAGTCGCATTTAGCTGCAGAGAACTTGCCTCTGATTCCGTTATTAACCTGCACAAACCGAACGGCGGAGTCGAATCCCGACGGTCTCCTTTTTCTCCCCCGCAATTTGTACCCCGCCAATAAGTGGGCTGCTCCGGAAAAAAAGATCCCGCTCGGCATATAAAAATTTGAATTAATTTCCACCTTTTTTTTGAAAACTTTATACTTTAATAACCAGCATTTTTTTTATTTGAACAAACACATACACATACACAATAATGACTACAGACGACAAGGTTAAACTGATCATTGATACAGATCCAGGGGTGGATGATGTTTTTGCCATTTTGTTGGCTCTTAACCATCCTAATGTGGACCTCAAGCTGTTATCTCTAGTGTTTGGCAACTGTGATACTGTGGATTCTCTGCGCAACACTGTGTCGACGTTCCATGTTTTAAAGATGGAAGAAGAACACCGAGCTCGAACCGGACAAGATTGCCCATGGAAACGACAACGACCTATTGTCAGCGTTGGTATGACTACATCTTTAGATGGACAAAAACTGGATGCTACCGAATATCATGGTCGGGACGGTCTAGGTGATGTGCATGTTAAGGCTCCACAATACACTGGAAGCCAAGAACAACTTGACTGGTTCAAGAAGGAAATTACAGACGAAGCACAAGAAGCTGGGTTTATTCCATCGCAAAAAGAGTCATGGTTGCATATTTTGGATATCTTGCGTACTGAAGAACCAAACACTGTTAGCATTGCTGCTATTGGCCCACTTCAAAACATTGCCAAGGCTGCTCAAGTCGATCCAGAAACATTCTCGCGAGTCAAGGAAGTAATTGTTATGGGTGGTGCCTTGACTGAACCGGGCAATACCACTCCTACTGCAGAATTTAACATGTTTGCAGATCCGTTGGCCGCCGCACAAGTCTTAGCATTGACAAACAGCAAACCATCGGTGACATTACCAAAGAATGCTCCAGAATGTTTGAAAAATTTCCCAAAACCATTAAACGTGACGTTATTCCCGTTGGATATTACGCATCGTCATGATTTGTTGCAGGTTGATTTTGAAGCATATATCAAGCCGTTGATCACGGAAGGATCGCCACTGGCAACATGGATGGCTACTTGGATGACTGCCGTGTTTGATACTGGTGATGGTGTTTACGGGAAACGTACAATTAATGTACATGATGCATTGACGGTATGGTACATTGCCAGCCGACATGAACCTGGTTGGGCTATTGAAAAAGATCATGATATCCGGGTTGAAACGGAGGGACAATGGACCCGAGGGACCACAGTGTTGGATCGACGGGGGCGAATCAAGAGCGATGAGCCGCGCCATAATGACCGGGGTAGTTGGTTGTTGAAGGGTGTAGGTAACCGAGTTCATTATGCTGTGGATTCGCCTTGCTCGGGTGCTGCATTTGGACCTAGATTATTAGAAATGGTATTGTAAGTTTGCATAGATTTAGAGCTTAGTATATAAAGATACACAAATAATTTTGGTTATGATGAGTTTCCTTGAGATTGTGGTGTGGGCGAGCCGCCGGGCGTTTGAAAAATTTCCATACGACACATTTTTTTTTCACACCAACCGAAAGAAATAGAGATCCCATGTTTGTAAGGAGATTGCACACCACACGCATACTGCGTCAACGACTCGACTATGCGTCATTATCACACAGAATCAATGAAAAACTCAACCCAGAAATAACCCGAGACGATACTCTCCAACTATTAAAAAAATGCTCGCAACTAGAACAGGAGTATCAAGCGTCACACAGTCCAGACTCTCCAATCAGCCAGACACCTCCAGAAAAAGCACGAGAATTACTCAACAAGGTTCTCGAAGATCCTAATGTTAAACTAGACGAAAAAATGCTCCATGAGTACTTCACTTCGGGCAATCCGACCCCACAATCCTGCATTCAAGTCATGAAACGGTACCAACGACAAACTTACAAAGCCATCCCCCGCAAAATCAGCATGATTCCATTCAGAAAGGCGGTATACAATGCGGATTTCCCGGCTGCTTTCGACCTCATGGATACGGCAGTCAACTCGCTGCAGTATAAGAATATGATTCGTAACCAGTGGCGTAAATTTGGCGCTTATTGGGCTGCTGGAACCGGTACTGTGCTTACTGGCGTGGAACTGCTGCTACAGTCTGGCATGGTAGGGACCTGGGAGTCCACGACAATGGTGCATATGATGGTGTTCACGTACTTGACGAGTGTGACAGTATACGGTGGGCTGGCGTTTGGCGGTCGTATTTCAGGTAACGGTGAAGTGTTGCGATGGACACAAGGTACAATTACAACACATCAGTTTTCGCATGCAGCAGAAATGAAAATGTGCTCGTTAATTGCTGATATGAACCGGGCGTTACCAGAGAATCAGAATGAATGCTCGTTGAAACTACGGCAGGATCTGCGGGATCGAAACATGGCCGTGGTGGAATTGGAAGATGAAAAGTTGTTGAAGGAGTACTGGGCTAAAGGTGGTGAAGGGTTCGAATGGGTCGAACCTGATCAGGATCCAGCGGAGATTGTATGGAGGGAAAAGATGGATAAATCGCGGCATCAACGTATTGGGTCTGCGTATTCTGCTCAACCTAATGAGAACTTTGAATGGGCTGACCAGGTTATCAAGCAGACTTTGCCGCATGCATCGCTAGTAGATGAGCCAAAGATGATTAGTTAAAATGACGTGATCAAAATGTATATGTTAATGTAAATAGACGACCAAATTTCATAACCTTCAAACTTGAAAAAAAAAATGCTGTATTCAATATATATATTCACCTTATGTACACAAAAAAACTTTAAATTATACATCATGATTCGCCTTGACCACAAGCGTATCATTCTCAGCAGTGATATTAACAGTCTCCGAAGACAACACTGCACCCTTCAACAAATGCTCAGCTAGTTGCTTCAACAGTTGCTTCTGAATCAATCGGTTCAATGGTCGAGCACCATACACTGGATCATACCCATGCTCCACCAACCACTTCTTGGCGCTCTCATCCACCTCCAACTTGATTCTCCTTGAATCCAATCGTTCTTGAACTTCTCTCAACCTGATATCCACAATACTCTCCAAGCTAGTCTTGGACAACCTATTAAACACAACCGTATCGTCGAGTCGATTCAAGAACTCTGGCGGGTAATACGACTTCATCATGTCCAGCACTTGCCGTTTAGTCGACTCAGATACATGATCCGACTCTAGCTCCTTATCGCTCACTAGCAGATCCTGACCAATGTTACTAGTCATGACAATAATCGTATTCTTGAAATCGACTTTACGACCTTGTCCATCAGTAAGTTGACCTTCATCCAGTACCTGCAGTAACAACTTTGATACATCAGGATGTGCCTTTTCCATTTCGTCAAACAACACTACACTGTACGGCTTTCGTCGTACTGCTTCGGTAAGTTCACCCGACTCCTCGTACCCCACGTACCCTGGCGGTGCACCAATCAACCTAGCTGCACTGTGTCGTTCTTGGAATTCTGACATGTCAAATCGTACTACAGCCCCTTCATCATCAAACAAGAACTCGGCTAATGCCTTGGTCAACTCGGTCTTACCGGTACCTGTCGGACCCAGGAACATGAAACTGCCGACAGGTCGCTTTTCGTTAGTGAGACCGGCCCGTTGCAAATGCACTGCATCAGATACAGCCTTGATTGCTTCATCTTGTCCAATGACTCGGCGTTTCAATGAGTCTTCCATGTACAACAACTTGTCCCGTTCACCACGCATTAATGATTGAGTTGGGATACCAGTCATTCGCGAAATGACCCGGGCAATATCATCAGATGTAACGCTATCATGTAGCAGAGTTGATTCCCGTTCGCTGGATTCTTCAGGAACTCGTCGTTGCAGCTCTGGAATCTTGGAATATTGCAGCTCCGATGCCTTGGCAAAGTCGCCATTTCGCTGCGCAATCTCCAGCTCCTGCTTCGCCTGCTCCAGTTCACTCTTGGCTCGCTTCACCGACTCAATCTCTTTACGTTCTTCTTCCCATACCTGTGTCAACCGGTCAACTTCTGCTTGCTTGACTTTCAAATCTTCTTCCAACTTTGTACGTCGTTCCACAGACGTTGGATCTTGTTCCTTCTTGAGCGATTCCAATTCAATCTGGATCGTCATGATAGTTCGATCCAATTCTTGAATCGCATCAGGTTTACTTTCATGCTGCAACCGCAACGCACTACATGCCTCATCTACCAGATCAATCGCCTTATCTGGCAAAAATCGGTCAGTGATATATCGATTCGAGTATACCGCCGCAGTGACAAGCGCCGCATCAGTGATACGAACACCATGATGCACTTCATATCGTTCCTTCAACCCACGAAGGATGGAAATAGCATCTTGAACTGAAGGCTCATCAACCATCACCGGCTGGAACCGTCTTGCTAATGCTGCATCCTTCTCGATATACTTTCGATACTCTTCCAAAGTGGTAGCACCGCAGCATTGCAACATACCCCGAGCCAGCGCTGGTTTCAACATATTCGATGCATCCACGCTGCCTTCACTTTTACCTAACCCTAACAAAATATGCAATTCATCAATAAATAAAACAACCTTCCCATGCTCTTCTTCAAGCTCTTTAAGTACCTCCTTCAATCGTTCTTCAAACTCACCTCGGAATTTGGCGCCGGAGATCAAACTGCCTAGATCCAACGACACTACCCGTTTGTTCTTCATGCTCTCTGGTACCTGTCCTCGTGCGATTCTCTGTGCTAACCCTTCCATAATTGCCGTTTTACCGGTACCTGCCTTGCCGATTAATGCAGGATTATTCTTGGTTCGTCGAGATAAGATTTGAATAGTCCGTTGAATCTCTTTATCTCGGCCAATAACTGGATCAAGTTTACCATCATTGGCAAGTTTACTCAAATCGGTACCATATTTTTCCAGTGCACTTTTCTCAGGTTCTTCTGGTTGTTGCTGTTGCTGAGGATTGAACTGGCCAAAGTTGTATGGTCCACCTCGGCCATGACTTGCGAATCTTCGTTGTTGTTGTTGTAGAACCATGGTAGCCATGGGGTAGGCTACACGTGGAGCTAGTCTTCTAGTTACTAGGACACGAAGCGCCTGCCTCGTAGCAGATCGTACCAATTGTCTGTTCATGATATGAGTGGCGAAATAAACTAGTTTAACAAACACAACAAACAAACAAACAATGAGAACAGGAAAAGTGTGGCGTTTAAATAAACAAATTTGGGATTTTGTTCTGTGCGGCTCGAGAAACATCTAGAAAGTTTCAGTACGTTGCCCGACATCACCAAGTAACGCCACACCGCAACAGCAAACAATGACAGGATGGAATTTCAAAAAAAAAAATAAATAAATAGGAAATTGTCTTATATAGAAATAAATTAAACAGGCGTATGAAAGTATATACACCACGTGAGGGATGTCTTTATTTTATCACGTCCCTGAAGTCGATGGCTGCTCCTCATTATCATCCAACGGTACTTTATCATCATGATAATCTCCAGGCTGGAAACCATGAACTGGCGCGAAAAAGGCAGGAGGCTGCCCATCTTCCCGGTCTTCATCCTGAGCCAAATGTGGAGCCTGCTCTGTCTGGGGCTGCTGCGACGACCCTGGATGCTCATTCTGCGTCACAATATACAGACTATCATCATCGTCGTCGTCTTCCTCATTCTCATGCTCATCTTGCTCGCGGGGAGAGTCCTGCGGTTCAGTCATAACATCCTTGGACTGTGCAATCGTGAGATTGCGTAAACTGTTTCTAACAACCGGATGATGGTGCACTTGTAACTCATTATCTTCGTTATCACTTATCGACCGTGAACTTGACCCGTCATTATCATCTTCATAAATTGGATTCATTGAAAGCTGCAGATTGTTATTATTATTGTCAGGCGTCGAAATTGCTGGAGGTGGTAGCCGCTGTTGACCCGTCGCCGCTCCATCGCCTCCTCCATTACTATTGCTACCACCATCATCCCCACCACCACTAGCGGCAGAACTATTCCTTGATACCACCCACTTGTGTCTGAACCGGAACAATGACTGTGGAAACTTATACTTTGGCAAAGACGGCGCAGTACCATCATCATAATTCTTGGCTTTGACTTGTCTACCCATGAACGCCTTTTTCTGTTCCTCTTTTTCTATTCTGTCAATAGCGTCGATCCAGTCCCATACCACGACACTTGCTGCAGCACTGCATACCCGTCCAGCGAGTGATGACCAGCCGGCTAGCCAGTAGTTGCATATCGTCATGATAATAAACACCAACGGTGCAAGTACACTTGCCAGCGATAACGCAGCGATCGACCATGTTCGATAGTTATACGCATAATGTCGTCTGCGTACTGAATACAGAATGACCAGCATGGCGTATGTCGATATAATAAGGATTTCTAGTACTTCTGAGATGATATACAATGGCGAGTCGAATCGGTCGGCGTACATGTAAACAGGGGACATAAAGTCCGATAAGCATACAAAAATGATATCCAGCACAATCAACAATGCACCAATGCTTTTAATTAGTAGATTTTCTTTCTTCCCCGTGAAGAGTCGTAGTAATACTTGTACATGGGCTAGCCATAGAATCACCCCTGACACCACTCGTAGGACTTTGAACGGGACTTCTCCAAATACATGCCGTCGCAGTTCGTCTGCATCTTGGTATCCGCTGTTGTATTGATGCTCTAGTTTTGCTGTTGTCGCTGCCAGGCTTGCTGTTAGTGTCACTGCGACCAGTAAAAGGGCCACTTTTTGTAACCAAGGTCGTTTCTTTTGTGATAAGAATAATAAGATTAATAGTAGCCACGACACAACGGTTGTGGCAGATGCAGTGTATGCTATAGGCGTGACAGACCCATAGAATGGATCTTTAACAAATAGTTGATCGGTAAGGTAAAGTCCTGATTCAGGACAGCCGGGGAGAATATACAGTCCCGCGTCGTTAATCCGTAAATGCTGTTTATGACCAGTTTCGTCAACATATGATAAATCACCGGCAGGTATCGAGTACTGCTGGCAACTTTCAGGTAACGGCTCCTCCCGTTGAGGAGTATAATCGCTCATGAAGCTGCTATCTGGTTTGTAAAGAAAAAAAAAGGTGTGTTGTACCTGTCTTGTGTCTTTGCGTGTAGTGATGTTAATTTTAAGGTTCTGGGTACTTGGGATAGACACACAGCGATAAAATGTATGTAAAAAAAATATGCTTATACAACTTTATGTTACGATACCATGAATTATTTAATGCAATGAAACTTATTTACACGTAGCTAACATTTGAGATACTACCTGAAGCAGTTGATCGTTTTCACACGCAGCCGCAACTCGTTCCTTATCGTTGAGTTGCTTATTAACCTGCGTCTCGCTCTGATGAGTACCCTTCCGAACATTGATCGTAATACGATACCGTGGCGGTAGACATCTTTCCAATCGAACCCGGATTCCCAGACCTATAAGTGTAGCCAACGAGCAATGCGTAATTGTAGGTGTAATCTCCACTAGTACATGTGCCATTTTATCTGGACCATAGTCTTCCACTTGGATATGTGGGAGATTCACCACAGCCAGCTGGCCCAGTGTCAGTGGATGTTCTGGATCGCTTATACTTGAGATAAGGTCATAGATTTCTTGTGCATCGATAGGTTCTTCTTCCTCACTGTCGTTATCGCTTTCGAGATCAGGTGGGGTATCTGAATCTGCATCGGGTGTGTTGTTGTAAAGACTAAAAGTGAACGGGATGCTGGTTCTTAGTTGTTGCAACCCGGCATCTTCAAATATACCGGTATTGTTACTCTTCTTTTTATTCTCACGAGTAGGTAAAGAACTCTCGTTTAGTACTGTTGGGTTTGCGTTGATAGGTTCGTCAGCGGCCATTTTTTTTTAAAAAAATGCTGGGTTAAATATTAGTAAAAGTCAAGACGTTGAAAGAAGAAAGGCTAGTCGCTTCCCAACGACATACATTACGGAACCATGAAAATTGTTGCCATCAGCGGACCTTCCAGTTCGGGCAAAAGTACCCTGACAAGGTGTCTCAAGCAGATCTTCACAAACTCCATTATCATTTATGAAGACGATTTTTATCTTAATGACGACGAGATTCCAGTGACAAATGGGTTACAAGATTGGGATTGCCCAGAAGCGTTTGATTTGCAAAAGCTCAAGCAGGTGCTGGATCATGCCCATCAGACGGGTAAATTGCCAGAGGGGTTCTTTAGTAAGGAAGAGCAGAATACGTTAGGACCTTCGAATGTATCTGATGAAGAAATTGAACGGATCAGAAAGGAGCTGGGGGAGGAAATCACTCAAGCGCCTATTATATTTGTTGATGGTATCATGTTGTACCATGAGTCCAGCCCGGTGTTTGACAGTCTAGATCTTCGATTGTTTTTACGATCCAAATATGCACAGTTGAAGCAACGACGAGAAGCAAGGTCAGGGTATGTGACGTTACAGGATTTTTGGACGGATCCACCGGGGTATTTTGATGATATTGTGTGGCCGCAGTACGTCAATACCCATCGTCACTTGTTTGATGGTCACGACGTAGAAGGAGCCCTTATCGCAGAAGGTATACATACCCCACCATCGTTGGATTATACTATTAACCAACTTCTGCAATGGGCTTGTCCACTGCTTTCTCATATGGTTTCAACATAGAACCGGTATATACTACCGCCTGCTCATTTGTAGTATGGAGTAACAACCATAGAGCTTATCTATAGCGCCCATCCCTCTGCATTCATAATAGTCGTTATAAAAAAATCATTGTCTCTAGAAATTACATACATGTCTCTTTTTAATGCCTTATGTCTAAACGTTCTAAAGTTCATCACTTTTAATTTCTCGACTCTTCTTGCGGACCGTACCCCAACTCTTCTACAGCCTTGGCCATCTTGGCAGAAGTTTCTTCATAAATCTCAGCCACAGCTTCTTTAGTCTGACCCTTTGGATAAATTGGTTCCAACACTTGCAACTCAATCACACCGGTAGTAAAGATTCGCTTTTGGAAACTGCAAATCTTGGAGTAATTACTAGCAACCACTGGCACCACAGGGATTTCTGCCTGTGCAGCAAAATGGAATGCACCCTTCTTGAATGGCAATAGACCTGGCTTATGGTAATACGATCGAGTCCCCTCTGGGAACATGAACACACTCTGTTGCTTCTCCTGAACCTTCTTGGCAGCTCCTTCAAATGTCTTCAATGCACTGTCTCGGTTGGCCCGGTCAATAAAGATGGACCCTGACAGAGTCATGAACCACCCTAGGAATGGATAATACTTAAGCACCTTCTTAGCCGTCACCGAGCAATATTGGGGGAACATGGCACCCAAAATCAAAATATCCAATTCACTTTGATGGTTACCCACGAAGACGGCTGGTCGCACCGTCAGCCGTTCTGGGTTCTTGATAACAATCTTGATACCCAACACTCGGGAACAGATGGCATAGAAGAGTCGAGCAATGACCCATTGTGATAGCCCTTGCTTGCCAATAAGGGTCAGCACGGCGGAAATGACAGCGCCGGAGGTAGCTACAATTGCCATTACAAGACCGTACACGAATAGTCGGGCGTAGAATTGCAATGGTTTGATGATACCAAAGAACCCAAGAACCAGGCCCCCAAGAGCGCCTCGAAGGCTGTATCTTAGAATTTGAGATAATGCGCTCATGAAGAGTTTGGTAGTTAAGTTTTAGTTAGTTAGTTCGTTAGTGTAGATGGTTTGTGGAGGTGGAGAAAAGAAAAGAAAAAAAAAATGTCGTCGGTGACGGGCGGAACCGGGCTTTAAAGTGTTGGGGATCACGTGCTTCCAAATATGTTCTTTTTATTTACACTAATAGACATTATACTACTACTCTCTATCGTTTGCTCTTCTTTTGCTTCTTTTTGCCAGATGATAGTTCTTGTTCAATAATCTGATCAGCATTTTCCTTCCGTTTCAATGGCTTATCAGATTTCAACGAGATTCTCCCGCCGCTCTTGGTAGCTTTCTTTGCGGCTTTCTCGTCCCAGTCGGATGGAATAGCGTATTTACTGAGATCCAGAGAATCAATCAATTCCCGCTGCTTTTCAGAAAGCGCCTGTTGATCTTCATCCTGTTCATCATCTTCGTCGCCATTTTCCTGCTCGTCATTATCAACATACCCCGTGTTAACATCTACTTCTTTTCCTTCCATTTCATCGAGCTGCTCATCACGCATCTCACCGAGGGATTCATCAATTGCCTTCTTTTCGATACTCTCCAGCGTCTTGAATGCCTTCTTGACAATCTTGCCGAATAAACCGATAATTTGGTTAATTGGCGCATTCAATTCTGCCGACAAGTCCTCCAGACTCTTCTTTTGTAGACCCACTCCAAGCAAGATACAGCTGTTTAGAGAATTTAGGTCCAATTGTAGTCGATCGTTGAAATGCAAATACGCCAAAGTTGGTAGCAAGTCGATGATAACATGGTAATCAAGAGTATTTCGAGCATATG
Source organism: Blastobotrys niveus (assembly GCA_030558825.1). Lineage (NCBI taxonomy): Eukaryota > Fungi > Ascomycota > Dipodascomycetes > Dipodascales > Trichomonascaceae > Blastobotrys > Blastobotrys niveus. The sequence goes on from JAKTQM010000592.1 coordinate 10,836, forward strand.
ATTGCAACCGTTTCATATCGAACGGAGTGAAGAACCGGTCCATCTCTGTCTTTGTCAACAGCCCTGCCTTGTTTGGTGTGGCAGCAGATTTGGCACTTTCCAAGATATTCAAACCTTGAGTAGCAGTGAAATCTCGGAATGCATAAGAGAGCAACTGCAAGTATCGTTTCATGAAATCAGCAGTGAATTCACCAAGCCAACTGCTCTGAGCACCATTGTCTAGTACATTCAACATGATACAAGAGTGTTCACCCGTGAGATCATTCTTAGTTTGTCGGAGGTACACTGGTGCAAACCCGGTTCGTCGCCAAAACTTGAGCAATTCCTTGGACAACCCAAACGACACACCAACATAGTCTAGTCGTTCTGGTGGTCGTTCAGATAATGGCCGTAGAAGTGGAGGCAACCGCGAAGCATCTCGAGGTTTCAATTCTTCGGTAGTGATTGTTGTACTATTGAGTTCCTTATCGCTAACTCGAGGAATAGCTTCTTCGACTACATCACCAGCTTCAGAAAGGTTGACAATCTTGCCGCCGTAGTAATCCTTGAGCAACTCGACGGCTCGGGTACCGTACCGCATACCCTGGCATTCTGGGTTTGTGGCGATTCGCAAGATTCGCGCACCAGAAAGGGTACCGAATTCTTGGTCTTGGAATTGTTGTGATACAGCCCAAGGAATCAAGTCACCATCACCTCGCACACCTTTACCAAGACTACTAGCGATACTAGCCTTGGAGATTTGACCTTCAAGTACTACCTGCACGACACATAGCGGTTCAGGCAGCTTGTTCTCAGTAGTAGGACCCAGAAGAACAAACAATTGATGCGCTGGTGCGTCCGACAACAACTGCAAGTCGTTTGGAGAGTTCTTGTAGTGCGAAGATACAAACAATGCCCAGATTTTACGCAAGAAACTTTCTGATGTCTGATGGTACGAGAACAATGAGTCACGATTAACATGGAACAAATTGCATAACGATGGATCCGGGAATCCCTTGGTCTTGCTGGTGGTTGTGGCATTCAAACACAACAAGTTGTTGAGCCACTTTTCAATTCGATCACCTGGAGCATATCGAATTGGTTCTTCCAACTTGACTTCTTTAAGTGTACGTCCTGCCATTGTATCTTTACCTCCTGTCACCCCAGCACTCTGTTCTCTCAGCTGCTTAATCAACTTCAATGACAATGATCGGCCAGTACCTTCGTACCCGTTGATGGTTGACGCCATAAACACCAAGTATGGACCTAGCAAGTTACGTACCAATGGCAATGGGATAGCAGCAGCTTCATCAATAACCACCAGCTCTGCCTGGCCAAGCACCTTGGAATCTTCTGGTGCAATATATTGGATAGTTTGTCGATGGTTGGACTTGAAAATGTTGACTCGCACCACCACGTTATTAAAGTCCGGGTTGGTGCTCTTGAAAATATCATAGTCATGCCCTTCGGTATAGTTCAGCGTTGATAACCCAATGAACACAAATTCAAACAAAGTCTTGAGATTTTCGGGGCTAGGCGAAGTGATAAAGATATTAGAGTATCCGTGTGCTACAGCCGCAGCAATGGCGATACCGAGAGCCGCAGACTTACCTCGCCCACGACCAGCCGTCATGGCCACTGTGCTGCGCAGAGTCTTTTCACTAATAGAATCCAAAAACTGCAAGATAGCAGTAGCTTGGTCATTAGTCTTAGCAAGCGACACCAACGCATGAGCCGGTTCGACACCTTCTAGCTCTGTTACCGTTTGTTCGAGTTTTTGTTGTTGTGGAGAAACCTCATCTTGATCAATAACAACCGGCTTGATATGTCGTTCACCCAAGGCTGGCAAGACGTTCATTTCGTCGTCGATGATTAACGAGTTTTGGTCTAGAGTTCGGAGGGATAACAAGAATCGCTCGTTGAACCGACCGACGACATCGTGGTGTGCTTCTGTTCGGTATCGAGAGTATACATCCATAGTCAAGGTATAAAGCTGTTTCAACGATGTCATGCTCTTTAGCATAAGTACAATCAACCCTCCTCCCTCTACTGTTTCGATAGTTCTTGCCAGAGTATTTGGAGTCAACGCTTCAAAGTCTTGCAAGATGCACATACCAAAGGTATTACCAAGGATACGCTCACTTTCTTTATAATACACATATTCAATCTTTTGTGTCGTTAGAAACAGCTCAAATGGATCTGCTGAGTTTGGATCTCGTTTGCCTTGCTTGATTTCCTTCTTGATTTTCTTTTCACGTTTTCCACCATGTGTAGTGAACCCTAGATCTTTCTTGTAGGCCCACATGATCTTCTTGTTGTATTTCTGATCTGTCGCATTGCTTAACAGCATTTGCAGGTTTGGTAGTTGGAACCTGGCACGGTCGCCTACAATGATGAACATTGATCGTTCTTTTGTCTGTTAATCATAGTAGTTAGCATATATCTCCTCTTTTGTCATGTTATAAAGCTAATACACGTACCTTTGCCCCATTTTCGATCAAATCTCGAATTCGAGCATCGACCTTTTTCTTAACCATTTTTTGAATTAATTTACAAAGTTGAAATGTCGAACGAACTTGTTTATCGATTAAAAGAAAAGATGGCTTGAATTTTCTGAAATTTGAAATTTTTTTGAGCCTCACACACCGAAAGCAGGGTAAATATGCACACACATATTTTTTACACCCAATTTTTAATGCCCCCCAAAGCAAACCATCAATCAACCACAACGACAACGACATTCACACACACAACAATGGAAGATCAACCAGTGGCAGCAGCTCCGGCGCCAGCTGAAGTTAAGGAAGAAAAGCCAGATGCTTCAGCTGCGTTCCTTGGAGATATTACCGGCAACAATGTAATTGTCAAGCTCAACTCTGGTCTACAGTATCACGGACGGCTCCAGAGCGTGGACGGGTTTATGAATATCGCTCTAGAAGAAACAAAAGAATACGTAAACGATAAAGTTACCAACGATTACGGCGATGTATTTATCCGTGGGAACAATGGTACGTTCATAACCCCTCAACTAGCATCCAAAATGGCAAGACACATCAGCTAACACATATACACACTTGACAGTACTCTACATTTCTGCAGCATAATAATTTATTCTTTCTTTACAACCCTGTATCCCAATATTTATCTTTATCTTTATCTATGTTCAATCATGCAATTAGCCAGCACGATTCTGCGCAGCTCTTCAGCAGGGTCCGGCGAGTTCCAAATCTCACTCACGTCCCCCGCAAATTCAATTTTACAACTATGAGATCGGAAGAGCGGTTCAATCTAGGGAAATACTTTGTAATCAATGCATAAATGGCGATATCCTCGGTTCCGAAATTGAGGAACCCGTGACGAATCCACAGTGTATCAATTTGACCCCCAATATGCTTGGTAACCATCGCCTGGAACACATCTTCGCAAGCCATGGCAATTATCAAATGATGCAGTTTGGTCGTTTCACTTAGACATTGCTGGAGGTTATCCCCAGCTTCGTAAATTTCGTCCACCTCTGTAGGATCTACCGATAACATTTCCAAGTCTGGGAACCGTAGATTACGGAATACGTTACCTGAAGTATCCACATCGAATAAAACTCGTAAACATTTGACACCCGGAAACCGAGTGATTGATCTAGGTCCCCTGGCACCAACATGATCACACAGTGCTAGCTGATTAATATTCTTGGGGATCCACCATTCCCCATCAAATGCATTCAATGCCGATACAGCTAGCATGTCCAGGCTTTTAACATTCCTTGTCCAATTGCGTAGAATCTCGGTATGCTGTCTCTGTGCTTTAGTCCCACGAGCTATTATCCCCAAATCTTGCAAATTCTTTGACAAATCCAACGGTGTATTCCAAAAATGACCCAGCACCGCAAAGGGATCAGGACACTGAGCATTCATCACTTTTATACTTTCAAACAGACAGGTATCACCTCGCGGGAACTGAGTATCATGACATCCAATCAGGTCTAATATCACATTCACTTTGCAGGTGTCGCTCTTAAATTTCCTTACAAATTCCTCCAACTTTGTCCGTTCTGGTTGTATCACATCACATGCCGAATACCTGCGATTAATCTGGATAAGTTTTGGTTGTCTAATTCTATTTGCCAATAGATCCAAGATCTCATTCACGACATTATGTTCCGATGCAGCAATTCCTCTTTCTGAATCCACAATGTATACTTTGCGAATAGTACTCAATATGCGGTCCAATTCTCCGCTACGCACTGCCTTGATAAACTTTGTAAACTTACCGAGACTAATATCAACGCTACCAATTTCGAACTTCAATGGTGCCACTGGTTGAAATGCTAAGAACCCCTTGTCTTCATATCCGGATCCTATTTCGCAAATGCGGTCAGCGTCTAATAAGGACAGCCGCAGTGTCTTCCACACCTTATGTTGGTGCAAGCACCGTAGAGTGCGACTGGTGTGAGACAATGCACAAGTGTCTGGTCGTTTTAAATAGTCGCGAATAATGTCATGGAGTTCTGCGGGCAGGTGTTCTAGACCTGACATTGTTGTCAATTAATCATATAGTGGTGGTAAAATAACAAAGGAGGGAAACGGATATAAGGAGATTAAGGGATATAAGAAAGAGGAGTATGTGATGGATGAATGTATCTTTTGTGGGTGCGAAAGGGGAGACAAAAAAAAGTTGCGGTACAATACGGCCCCAACTGGTTTTGAGGGTCGGCTGGCGGAGAAGGAAATACCGCCCCGCGCCGCCGCACAAGAAACCGTTATTTTATGTAAGCTACTGGTAATATAAATAATATTTTGTGTATAAACATGACGTTATTAAAAATTATCCTTTGGTTATTTACAATTGTTTGTTTTTTTTGTTTTTTTTTTTTCAAATAAATAGAGGCAATAATAAATTAGCATGTAATAAGGTGATTTAATAAAAGAGTGTGTAAGTATGCTCTTTCTTTATGACCGTGATACATGGTCATGACCAGTCTCTAGAGTAATATATTCTGACCGACCATAAGCTTCATAAGTGGGCACTGGATCAATCATCTCATCAGTATCATAAGTTTGTCCCAACAAGTTCAATTGTTGATGTCGAGAAATTACCGCAGGAAGAGAGTAATAAATACTAGCATAGCCTTGAAGTTCCAGCATCAAGGATACTTCATATTGGCGCGCAGATAGGCAGGTGAAGAATGATGGCACAACCTTGTTTTGAGCTTTGGCATTTTGAGGAAGCGAAAGGGTGACATCGATCGTGGTCACACATTCACGATAATGTGCATTATCTGACGTTTCAAGCTGCCATGTAGGTGTGTTGACAATTGCCTTTTTAGTTTCAAAGTAGTCGCGGGCAGAGTCAACATAAATATCGGTCGGTTTGGGGTAATATGTGCGTGGAGTGAATGATGTTGATGTGATACCCGTTAGCCGGGTGACCAAATTCTTGATTACTGGCGGTTTGAAATGCGCATTATTAGGAGCTCGGTATCGTAATCCCAGTGTCAATTTGACAGACCGTGAATCTTCGATATTAAACGTTGGAATTTGATTGGTAAAAATTTCAAGCTGACTCTTGGTCATTCGCTTTAGAATTCCCTGGCGTAGTTGAAAATTCCAGACATAATTCTCCGGCTTCAGCTTGATAGCAGGGTATGAAGGCATGACGCGAACATAATAAAACTGTTGTGTAAGTACTGGCACTTTGTCGTCGTCTGTGATCGGCTTGGTGACACGTGCCCGGATTCGATATGCACTGGAAAATGATCGATCGCATCCTTCCTGATCGCTCATCGCCTCATCGTCTGGCGGTTTGCCTACCGTTGGAGGAAGCTGGTAATGCAGAGGAAGCTTTGCCGCGCATGCAGATTCCGGAAGTAGGTGAGGGATAACCAGTGAGAATGTGAAAGAATAACGATATCCTTTCTTGAAAATCTCGTCTTGAGGGTACGCATCAGGTTGGACGCGGTGCCGTGCAATAGAAGTTGTCTTCATGAGTCCGGATTCACCGCGGATAAGCATTTCCTCACGAGCTACCGTTTCCACAAGCTGCAAATCGATCAAGATGCGGTCAAATTTGGTATCTTGTGCAGGAATGAATTTCATTCGGCCAGTGATTGCGTCTCCACGGTTGAAGGCAAGCTCAGGATGCTGGTCAATATCGATAGTCATAACATTATTGTTATTTGTTGGAGGCGCTGCAAGGAGAGTAATGTACGAGCCAACATCGTAACTCGGTGGTTGAATAGTGGTGGTGGTGGTTGTTGTAGACATTGTTGTTTTCAATCATCGATTCTGATAAAATAAGTATTAAAAGATAAGAAAATTGGAATTGTCGAAAGTGCGTGATGAGGTTATTTTATAAGGATTTCAAAAGGCAAAAAGTGATAGGCAGTTCAAAGACAAAGCAAACCACTCTCAAGTTTGATGTTTAGGCAAGATAAGCAGCCATATGAAATAATTGAACGGCTGCGACTCGAGAAGTTTCCAAATCATTCACAAAGTCTCAGATAGCTGAAACTTATGCCTCACTTTATGTATCAAAGTTGCTACAAACTGAGCTCATAAGCTGTGAGATGATAAATGTACACTGTGAGTAATTGCCTAATTGTTCATTTATAAGTTATAGGATATAGAAAATTTTCCGTTATTGCTCTCCATGCTTGCCCGCGGGTAAAAGTTAATCCCCCATTGGTTTAGGAATCTTGACAAATGTACAAAAATGAGTCCTTTGTTGATTGACGTGATTAAATGTATGCATCATCATGCAGCAGCAGCCCTTTTTTTGAGTCGTCGCAAATAAAATGGCTCAAGCGAGCTCACAACTTGTTTGCTACCAGCATAGCGGGATAAGCACAGAAAGTCAATGGAATAATGATACGGCCCGCAAGCACTTTTGTAAGTACTCTAGTTACAATTACAGATACTGAAATAGTTTATATCAATACAGATCATAAAAATTCGACAATGTTGTTGGTGAACATACTAGAACAAAGCAGAATAGTGCTTGACCCCGCACAAGTTTACCCGGACATGCACCGCGCCATTTTAGCCCACTACACCACCCACTTGACCTCCACATCTTGAACATGCATCTATGAAGTCGTTACCTGCAATTATCCACATCTTTGATCGATCTGGTAGATTAAGTGCATTGCTACAGGCAGATGACTACATTCGTCATATCCCTTATGCACAATACCCAGGGCTGTCTCAGGCAGTTCATGGATACAACATTGATTGTATCGTGTCACCAGGCAATTCTTATGGGCTGTTGACCGGCGGCTTTGATAAGGCCATTTCAGATTATTATGAAAGTATAGGAGTATCCAATCCTACCCATGAATTACAACAAATACTACTAGATCAAAAATCGGGGTACAATCCAGTCGGGTGTGCCATGATTGCTGAGCTTGGTAAAGGACCACGGCTGCTTCATATTCCCACGATGGAAATACCGTCTTCCGTACCACATGATACCCCGTTGGTGTTCAATTGTGTGTGGAGTATTTTAAGTGAGATTTATCGACATAATCGGCAGAATCCAACAGACCCCATTTCCAATGTTTTGATGACGGGGCTAGGTACTGGTACAGGTGGGTTGCCCGTAGAGATTTGTGCTCGACAAATGGCGTTAGCATTGGACCTATGGACAAGAACTCCAATTGATAGCGACCTCATGTCTCATCTAATTCGACAATCATTAACCTAGATTCCAAGTATATTTATACTACTACCTACTACTAACTATCAGAAAAGAAGAAAAAAAGAACTAAAAAAAGCCAATACGAAGGTAATTAAAAAAAGATCAAAAAAAGCGAATCAATAGGTTATATGGCGATTATTAATATTATTATTATCACTCAGGAAAAGGTAAAACATTGAACACCCATCTCCTTTCTTCCTTCCTTCATTTTCATCTTTCTTACAAAAGAACGACAGCACCAGCAAGTGCCATACCACCGAGTAATGGCAAGCACAACCCACTAGCAGCACCGCTGCTGTCAGTTCCCGAAGCAGATTCCGTACCAGAAGCAGCACCAGATTCAGCACCAGATCCAGATGCAGTGCTAGAGGCAGTAGACTCACCACCGGTTTCAGAAGCGGATGTGCCACCAGTTGCAGACTCGCCGCTGCTGCCGCTTGACTTGGCAGCCTTGTTTCCACTGCCACCAGTAGCAGAACCAGTCTCGCTAGCACCAGCAGCAGACCCAGACTTTGCAGCAGTGGTCTTCTTGGAGCCACTGCCGCCGCCGCTGGCACTGCCAGTTGCAGCTGCACTACCACTACCACTACCACTGGCAGCACCACCAGAACCAGAAGCACTAGACTTGGAACCACCTTTAGCTCCAACAGCTGGTACATTACCTTGCTGTTGTTGATCTTGTTGTCCTTGTTGTTGACCTTGTCGGCCAGCTTGTGCTTGACCCTGCTGGCCCTGTTGACCTTGCTGGCCACCTTGCTTGGCACCACCACCTTGTTGACCTTCTTGACCTTCTTGTGCCTTGACATTGACATTGGTAATGGCAGCTGGAGCAGCCTTGGCCATCAAAGTAGCAGCACCTGGAACAACATGGTCGGCAGCACTGGCAAGCTGCTTATACTTTTCGGCTCGGTCATCAGTTGCTACGTTGAACTCATTGATGAGTTTTGCGACAGTAGGATCGGCCTTGAGCTTTTCAGCAACAACGTTGGCATCTTGAGCGACAACGTAGGTAGCCAATGCGGCTAATGTGAATACTGTAGATGCAGATGACTTCATTTGGATGATGGTATTGTTATCAAGAAAGTAAAACTGAGGAAAAGAGAGAGAATTTAAAAAAAAAAAATAATATAGGATCAATGTGCAAAAACTAAGACTATAAGGTGATTATGCCGAATCGAATTGTATTGAAATAATTTCCTTCTCAACAACGAATTTGTTTGCTACAAGTTTGACAGAAAGAAATGAGATATTTGTAGTTTATATAGCTTCGATAGCACAGAAAAAGGATAAAGACAAACCTTTTTTTATCTTTTTTTTTACTCTTGTCTTCTACTTTCTTTTGCGCAATTTTCTGGGTTAACCTTAAACTAGCTTATCGTGAATGTTGTCTTGTTACGTGTTTGCTCGTCTTATTTTAAGCTTTTCTGTTGGAGAGGGGTTCAATTGCCGCCGAGGAATATGAAGTAGAAAAGAACTGTTCTATATAATAAATGAATAGCAAATATACACTGTGGCGGTATAAGAGCCCATTTGACATAACTGTTGGAATACTTGTCGGTCAATTGTGCTCACCGGTAGACTTGGATGCACCAAATTGACTCGGCAAAAGGATATGTTTTCGGCGAATGAGGTACACTATACAAAATAAGATAACGACGCAATTGGTTAGATGCATGGCAGAATGAAACCCGTGGTCGGTAGTATCCTCTAAGGGAGTGGGATAAAAATAGTCTCTCATGATTATTCCTTTATCAATCAAAAACCTGACAGCTTAATTGAAATGCTTTGGATGTTACAGAAACAAGGTTCGGAGAAGGACGGTTTTGCCTGGATTTCTTTTGTAAGAGGTATGAATGGAAAAAAGGATTAGATATGAGACAAGTTTTACCACGTTGGCAGTTCGTCATAATGTGGCAATCGACGTCAGAAGGAGATATCCGCCTAGTGAAATAATAAAATATAACTTAAGGAGCATATGCGACATGTTATCTATTCTTTTCTTCTCCCCCAGAACAAGGCGATAAGAATAAGGTTAGAACCAAGTGTCCACACCTTCCTTCCAAGGAGACACTTGCTGACGATAATGAGCCGCAGGATGCAGGGTGTTAGACAGTGCTCGAAGGGGGCACGCACACAAACTGATAAATTTTTTTTTTTTTTTGATCTAATTTTTTTTACTAGCAACAACCGTCGAAAAAAGAGTCTACACAGCACGCCATTTTTTTTTTTATAATCAGTCATATCGAAACTAGGTTTTGCATTGGTTTCGTGTCGAATATACTTGAATTATAATCAGTTGAAAAAAGGGGGGTTGTATAATATGGTGCAGCAGGCGAATGGCGAGGCAGTGGGCATTGAAAAAGAGGTTCATGATGCAAGTGGGGAGCAACAGGTGGTAGCAACCGTTGGAGAGACAAAGTCAGAACAAGTGGATCAGCCAGAAGAAGGGACAGAATCAGTGGAGAAGGAGAAAGTGGCGGAAGAAGTAGTAACGGAGACACCTGCGGTTGAGCGGGCCGAGGAGGAGGAAAGCGTCGTTGCCGCAGTGGAGGGTGATGACGCCATCGTCGAAGCAGGGCAAGAGGGGCACGAAGGGCAACAGCAGAAGGTCGATGAGGAGGTGGATGAGAGTTCAGCTACCGTTGAAGGGGTGGAGAAAGACAAGGAGGTGGATTCTGCGAGTGAGCCAGCAGCCGGTGCCGGTGCCGAAGCGGATGACGGTGAATCCCGAGAGGGAGCCGAAGGTACTAAAAGTATGGAGGAGGCTAAAGAGGCTGTGGATGTGGAACAAGATTCGATTGATAAGGCGTTGGCGAATGAAAAGGTTGAGTATTCCTCTGACAGCGACAGTGGTAGTGCTGACAGTGATAGTGATAGTGACAGCGACAGCGATAGCGACGATGATGACGAACAAGGTCAAACTGCTGCTAATGCCATACCAGATGATGAGAGCGACGGGGAATCTGGAGCGCCACTGCGAACCAAGAACGAGGTTGAGGCGCCTATCCCCACCCTTCCCGCTGATCTCCAGCTTGACTCAAACACGCCGATAGAGTACATTGGTACGTTGACCCAGGTTGTTGAACGTACCGCTATTATCCAAGCAGCTGTATCGGGCGAATACCGAATCCTGGAAGATGGGTCATCTGTTCTGTGCTTTGAAGATAGGACACCGGTGGGGGTGCTGTACGAAACGTTTGGGCGAGTACAAGCTCCCTGTTATTCGGTCAAGTTTGGCTCAGAAGAGGCAGCTGATAGTGCACGACAACGTAAGGGTCAAAAAGTGTTTTACGTGGTTCCTGCATCCAAGTTTGTGTTTACTGAGAAAGTCAAGGCGGTAAAAGGTTCGGATGCAAGTAATTTGCACGATGAGGAGATTCCGATTGAAGAGCAGGAATTTAGTGATGATGAGCAAGAGCAAGCGGCAAAGCAGGCCAAGAAGAAACGAAAGAATAATAAACAACATGATAAACGGCCAGCTAGAGCCCAGAATCAGCAGCGCCAGCATCAGCAGCAAGCGCGACATAATCGAGGACAGTTCCAGCAGTCTCAACCTCGGCATGATTGGGATAACCCGCAACAGCCATCATCGCGCCGTCAGCCGCAGCAGGCACCGCCGCAGATGCCGCCTCAGATGATGCAGCCGTTCGCACCACCGCCGCATCAACAGTTCCAGCAGCCGCCGATGTTTAATGGCATGCCATGGCCACAAATGAATATGAATATGAACATGAACCCGATGAATATCCAGATGCAGATGCAAATGGCGATGCAGATGGGTGCCATGCAGAATCAGCAGCAACAGCAGCAGCAACGCCAACAACAACAGCAAATGCCGTACTGGCAGCAACAGCCGCCACAACAGTCACGTCAAAATCGACCATATAACCCAGACTCATTGCCATACGGTAACGACAATAATGACGAATATCAGCCATAATTATAACCACCACCACCATCATATCTTCTAATTTATTATGTCTTTTTGTATATATACACTCACTATAATGCATTTTTTTCTTTAATAGTCAGTAATTTTAAGCGCTATATCCAATGCAGCTTGGGGAAATCCTGCCATCTCTGCTACTCTCAATCCATGCGAATTATCACATACCCCAGGTACAAGCCGATAATGGAACGCATCATTATGCCAGGTAGCATGATGGTATTCTACCAGTTCATTTTTACCATGCTC
>JAKTQM010000593.1:0-11560 GCA_030558825.1 Blastobotrys niveus
ATCCAACTGGGTTGCCAATGCAGTCGACCCTGCATCCATTTATGAACTCATCATTCATAATAACAACTTCCCGTTCCTTGATAACCGGTCGACCGAGGCGTTTGATTCATCATTAGCAGACCTAGTCACGGTGGTTCATCGTCATGAACTTATTGACTTGGCCCAGTCACAATACGTGCCCCTGTCGCGTCTCCGACAACTTTTGACGCGTCTACAGTCGCGTGGTGAATTTGACGGATGCGTTCCGTTAGTGAAACGCCAGACTTTGGTCGGGTTGATTAGTGCGCCCGAATTGGAATTTGCACTAGACCAAATCGAGTCTAGATCAGGGGGCGAGGATATCCTATGCAAGTTGTCGATCCATGATGCGGAACGGTACCATCATTACTTTGCCGCCGCCCCACGCGGCAACCTTGGCGATAGTAATAATGATCGCGAGGCGTCACCATCAATGACGGATTACTTTACGGCCAAGAATAATCATATTGATTCGGACCAGTCGGATTCGGAAGGTAACTATGCGACTGATTTGACGCCGTTTATTGATGTTGCTCCGATAACTATGGATTATCATTCGCCATTGGCGCTAGTCCAGCAGGTGTTTACCAAACTTGGCGCTCGGTGTATCTGTGTTACTCGTCGTGGTAAGTTTCTGGGTATTTTGCATCGTAAGAAGTATACAGATTTTACACAGCATAACTAAATTTATACATATATATATATAATATAGCATTGTCATTTTCTTTTTTCTTGGATAATAATTAACGTGGTCTATTATTTGCAAACATGAAAGTATGAGTGTGTATGTGTTACATATAAATAAAATGGAATCCCTAGAATAAGGGTATTTATGCTTCATGATTGATTCGACAAGTCCAACCATCCTTGTTCAACAATGGCAAGGAGGCACCCAAACACCACCCCAATTCCTTACCCTTGATCTTTTCGGCAATCTTGACTTCTCGATGGATTGGAATATCGTACCCGGTATGCAAAATGGCGCTCATGTAGTTGAGTTCCATACACCAACCTGGGTTCTTCTTCAAAGAGTCAACAGCGTCTGGAATAGCAGCGAACGAGTCGTATGCAGCTTCACCGGCACAAACCTTCTTGGTGAGGTCCTTGAGTTCATCAAGAGAGAACGTACCTGGCATACCAAGTGGCGAAGTTCGATCATAAAAGAATGAAAATGTCAACAAATCAGATTCTCGCAAGAAAGAATCAACCAATGAAGGTTGGTGAACGCCGTTGAATGAACATGGACCGATTTTACATTCACCGTCCTTATTAAGGATATCTTCGGCAATCTTTCGACATTGAGCAGGACTTGGTTCCGATGGACCAACCATCTTGACCTTGACACCGCCCTTATCTTCAAGTTCAACTTCTTCAGTAATCTTTGGAGGTAAACATGGGTTAGTGACAGTGGCATCTGGCTTCACTGGGGTATCTTTACCTAGAATGTTTTCAACAATTCGAGTATTCATCTTGTTCTTGGCTTCGTTCAAACCATACCCCAAATGAGAATGTTGGTATAGTTCGAAATGTCGCCCGCCAAATTCCAAAGTGTACTTGTGATCACCTTCAGACAAGACCTGGTTGGTGTCCTTGAAAGATGGTTCAAATACAATCTGAGTAGACCCGCCACCCAAATCGAATACAGCAGCAGTAGGGTTCTTGGCCTTGCTACCAATATTACCCATAAGATAGTTGGCAGTGACCCATGCGTACACACCTTCATCAGCACCGTCCATGATCGAAATACCATCACCTTCAACCACAGCAAATGGGTAGTTAGTTTCCAACCGAGTTCTTACAGCAGCAAGAATCTTGGCTGATAATTCTTCACCAAGCTTTCGCAACCCGGCAGTAGCCTTAACAGCAACAGGAGTACAGGCGTGATACTCCTGAGGAACATACTTGACTGCATAATCCAACAACTCGTCCAATGATTTGGCAGCACCTTCAGCATCTTCCTTGAAACTAGACAACCCTGGCTTCAACATGTGGAAATCTTCTTCCACCAGTTGTGGTACTTCTTGACAGTTATTGAACTGATAAGTATGGACACGGGACCCCGAGGACCCAGCATCGATCATAACCACGTATTGAGTAACTGGTTTTTTACCATCAAAACTCTTTGTGCACATTAATGGGTCTTGACTACTTTCAGCAGAGATTGGATCAATATTTGAAGACCCTGGCAACCTACTCATGGCGCTGGATGAGACGGCTGAAGCTGAAAAGAGCCAAAACACAATGGTGAACAACAACCCAACCATCACCACGACTCGGAAATTTTTGTTGTATAGAATAGACTGCATGGTTCCAATGATACCTCCTCGTTTCTTTTTAGACTTGAAAAAATAATCGTCGTCTCGTTTCGCTTCCACGTCTTTGAAGGGTACTGAGGGGGAGGGTGTGTTGTGAGAAGTAGAGAAGATCATATAAAAAGGGGAAAAGAAAGAAGAGAGAGAAAAAAGAGAGGATACGTGGGCTTGGTAAGGTGTATGTGAGTGTGTGTCAGTGAGAGTCCACGCTATGAAAAATTTCCCTAAAAAAAAATGTGCAAAAATCCAGGAGTAAATTATTTACTTGTGCGGACGGTAATTTCTTTTTATAACCGTTGCGCGCGAACTTTGCCATTTTAAGATGGATGGCTTTGAAACCAGGTGCCTTTTTTTAGAGAGTGCTAATCTTAGATCTGGCAAAAGGATCGATCAAAGGAGCTCTTTGTTCATGTGTCTTGGGTGCTGAATATCGGTAATAAAACCGTTTCGGTCCCTTATCTCTGGCTTGCGTCATGGCTCGGCAATTTTATCAAAGCGTCTAGAAGTTCTAGGTCCAAGTACTGTAGGATGGGATAGCTTTAGATCTTCAAGCTGTTGTCTCGCATTTTTAAGCTGGCTATGTACGCAACTAATATATCTGAACGAGCTTTGAGTGATGTTGGAAAAGGTGGTTACGCGAGGTATGGCACTGCTTAAGTGTAGGTAGCGGGGCTTAATAGCAACAGCCGGCGACACGAACCTCATCTGTCTGTATACCTTGTCTATGAGGAACCTAGGCGGAGAGAAGCGATGGTGGGTTCAGTACTTGTTATCAGAAGAGTTGGCAGCGTTCAGGTATACGCAGGAGCAGGTGTTATTGCAGGAGCCCTGCAGTAAGTCCATTAGCATTCAGCACTTTCAATCGAACGAAGGAAATTTGTCCTCAGTATTGCTATTTAAACATGATTCGAAGGAACAAGAGGGAGCTGTGTAAGTGCTATTCACTGATAGCAGCAAACCATAACCAAGCTGGCGTCTAACAGAATGCTATGGGAATCACACGCTCTTTTTGCGCCCGCTGTTTGACAGGCGAGACGCAACTATATTAACGAGATAAACCTCTCCTGGTCCAATGTATCCAATATGACTGCCAGGTCTTTGAGGCGAGCCAGGCGGCGTGTTGTGCTGGCTACTCCCTAATTAGCGACGGTGCTGCTGTCGCGGAACATTGGTCCAAACTATCACGGATACCAAAGTTTGTGCAATCTAACCTACTCGCCAACCAAGAACTCCCTCTTCCAAATCTACGTTAGATTTGACATTAACAATGGGAAATTACAATAAGACCATGCCAGATTATTGCCCCAAATACCAGTCTCCTTTTCCCCTCCTCTCCTTTTTCGGATTCACTAAAAGGAACAAGCCTCTGTTTAATTGATTGTTAAAGCCGTGCAGTGGGTTATTACCACCCTCACGTGACCCATTGCAACGCTGAAAAATTTAAACGGCTTCGCCCGAACAACAAGATTATTACTAAAGCTTAGTTAAGTTATCGCCGTTTTTTTCTTTATTCCGTTGCCGGCCCGCTGATGTAATTGGCTTTTCTCTCTCTCTTTCTTGTCTTGCTTTTTTGATTGAAAAGAAAAGGAGAAGAAGTGAAGAAAAATAAAAAGAACCGACAGCCCTCCTCCTATCTTTTATCTACCTACATCTATCTAATCTTTCCCAAACTTTACACCTTTTTCTATATCAAGCAGTTGCAACACAGCAGATAAAAAATCGGCGCCCAGAGTCTTTCCTGTTTCGCACTTGTCTTTTCCATCACACTATATTTTATCAGCGGACATGTCGCGGGTGTCAAATCTTACAGAAATGCTGGAATCACGGTCAGCAGCCGCCACTCCAGTCCCCAATTCATCATCACAAGCGTCATCGCTAGCTAGTTCAGCATGTCTTTCATCAGCAGACCTAACAGCTACCACTACTCCGGACCTAGAAGAAACATCATCATCTACCAGCAGCGATAATAACGATGATGATGACGAACCATCGCCGCTTTCGGTGACTGCCAGCCGTCGAATTCGTCCAAATTACCGTCAAGGACAATCTAAAAATACGATATCATCACGACCTAGTTTCAGTGGGACGCCGCTTATCCATGCGAGATTTGACGAAGTCATGGACGGACTCAAGGAGTTGTCACTACCGTTACCGGATTCGGAACGGTTAAGTCATAGTCGATTGGTAAAAACAGCAACAGGAGTAAGGAACCTGGCGAACCAGCTCGGCCAGGCATCGATACATTTAGATGTCAATGCAGTGTTGATTGTAACAAAGGCACGGGATAATTCTCTCGTTGCTGTGACGAGGCAGGTTGCACATTGGATCATGAAAGAGTATGGTAAGACGGTGTATGTGGATTCCAAGTTGCAATTATCTAGACGGTTCGATGCGGAAGGGTACCTTTCTAATTACCCGCAACATCGCAGGTTACTACAGTACTGGACAGCTGATATGCTAGCTAAAGACGGCGCTGCGGATTTGGTCGACTTGGTCGTTGCATTGGGCGGCGACGGCACAACTTTATATGTCGGTCGCTTATTCCAACAAGTTGTTCCGCCAGTTATATCCTTTTCATTGGGATCACTTGGGTTCCTTACTAATTACAAAATTGAAGGATTTGAACAAGCATTAGCACAGGTATTCGACGATGGGATTAGAGTGAACCTCCGCATGCGGTTCTCGTGCAGTATCTATAACGCCAAGGGTATCAAACAAGGATGTGCACACCAAGTAGTCAACGATATCGTTATTGACCGAGGTCCGAATCCGTGGTTATCCATGTTGGAACTGTACGGTGACGATAAACTTTTAACCGTGGTACAAGCGGACGGGCTTATCTTGTCCACACCTACCGGGTCAACCGCGTACTCTCTATCCGCTGGCGGTGCGTTAGTCCACCCTGAAATCCCAGCAATGTGTCTAACTCCAATTTGTCCTCATACACTATCATTCCGGCCAATGTTACTCCCGGATTCGATGCATTTACGAGTCCAGGTACCGCAGGACTCGCGGTCGACGGCATGGGTATCGTTTGATGGACGTAGCAGGATTGAGCTAAGACATGGAGACTACTTGACAGTACATGCATCGCAGTACCCTTTCCCAACGCTTGTTTCGGGTAAAACAGAGTTCATTGATAGTGTGTCGAGGAGTTTCCATTGGAATAACACGCAGCAGCAGAAACCGCTCGGTAAAGTTAGCGGTGGTGGTGACGGTGATGATAATGATAATGATTACGATATTGATTTTTGAAATTCTTCATTCTCTCGTTAATTTATGTATTATGATAAAAAGCAATGTATTATTTATTTGACATTTCACGCCGCACGCGGCGGTGGTCGCGGCGACGGCGTCTCGTCTACTAACCACGCGCGAACGTGTATAAGCGCTTCTACTTCTTTCATAAACTCCCGTAGGATCAGCACATTAGCATACAACTGCGCCAACCGCATATCCTCCTCGACACCAACACGTTGGTCCTCCTCCACCCCGTCAATTGATAACTCGCTAGGCACTCGTACCACTCCACTAGCAATACTCCCCGAGATACTCCGCATCGTCTCGGCACTAGGCTGGATAACTCGGACTCGTGTCTCCAAGTTTGTCGAAGTGGATAACGTCGAAGTTGACCCTGATGATGATGTTCGTGTCATTGTTAGCTTTGGGGTTAATGTTGCCGCTGCGGCAGAGTAATACTGCGTGGACGATGGCGGAGCGGGAGGTTGTGCAGGAGGAGGCGGAGTCGATGATGGGGATGAAGATGAAGATGGAGATGATGTCCATGCAGTGTGCCATCGGCTGGTTCCTGGTGTTGATGACGATGATGTTGCGGATGTCGGTAGATTATTGTTGGAAGTATCACTGGATTGTCGGATGGTGAGTCGTGATAATGACCGACGTACGGATTGTACTGGTGAAGTGACGATTGGCGGGAACACCGAGCTCATGGGTGCGCCTGCTGCTCCGTCCGGATCGTTCTCATCATCATCGCCGCCACTTCGAGAGTATGGAGGGGCAGCAGCGTAAGGATGGGAAGAAGGAGACTTGATGGCGTCGTTGATCTCCTCGCTTAGTCGTAGTAACCGTTCAAATTCACGCATACCCTGGGCAAAGTTTTCTACTGTGACGCTATAATGCTGGTATTGATCTGATAAATCTTGAAGCACCTGCAACCCTTTAGTAGACCGCAACAATTCGCGGTCAGTAGTAGTCTTGGAGATATCGGACGTATCAAATACCAGCAACCAGCTGCGCAGCGAACACCAGCCACACGTACCCAGATCAATTAATAAACCCGTCAATGCCAAATTAACCTTTGTCGAGTTGGCATAGAATCGCAACAGTAGCTCGTAGACCCGCCGCATCACCGGGTCCTCGGGCAAGACAGCGTGGCGGAACAATGTATCATCGATAGGCATGTGGTGAAGAGTCTGGCGCCGCAGCCGTTCCTCCGGCAGCATGGCTTGTAGTTGCTGATGTTGGAGGAACGGGTGGGTGACGATACATCGTTCCAAGTCGGATTCATATGCTCTCATTCCAGAATCAGTGCGGCCACATTCTACTTCTTGTTCCATTTGCTGGAGAATGTTCAGTTCACGCAAGTAGAGGCTTTCGGGGGTATCTTGGACATTGGTGTTTTCGATAGCCGTCACGGTAATGAGCGTGTTGACGAGATACGGATAAAACTTGCGGACTAGTACGCACATTAGTTGTAACCCAACAAGCCGGAGGTTTTCCCGTGGCGATTCCAAACATGTTAAGATCACGTCACGTAAAGTTAGTATCACTTCGCCGTCGTTATCATCGTTAAGCAACCATGTAGATGCTTCTCCTTCGTGATGCGGTGCCTCCCGTTCCTCCTCCTCTGCCTCCCCTTGATTCTCTTCTTCTTCATATTTCTGTTGCTCTTGACTGATGCTTGATCGTCGTGCAGCAGGAAACCCCAGGAAATACCGCAGAATCAACTCGCTCAACTCATTATGCTCCAATACCTCCAAGATATGCCGGAACATTGTCAACACCGGCATGGAATACCCACCTTCATTATCAGTACTCTCCACAATCGACGGGTACAGCAATTGCCGTACAAACAACATATCAAAATGCCCCAGCAACTGCTTCTTGAGCGGCTCACTCTTGCAATAGCTGATCATATCCTGCCAAAACTGTAAATATGCAATAAAATTCTCCACCTGCGATTTATACTCTGCCGGTTCTTCATTCCTAGTCCCTTCCTTCCCTCCACCCCCTTCTACACCTGCACCCCCGTTACCACCAGGCTCCTCCCCTGCTCCTAAGGCTACTACCGCCGGTAACGACGGACTATGCAAACTCTCCAACTTCCAGATCCCCCTATTCAACTGGCTATACAACGCGCCGAGCCCACTCGCGATCAACGTACATAGATCGCTCTCCATGACCCATGCCTCTAGTTGCTGTGACATGGAAACCAGATCCACCAGGTACAACAACCCTGTACGCGCGTACTCCCCGACCTTACCATCGTGGTACACAAAATCTAGCAATAAATAAAACAATGGAAACTCATCCTGATAACACCGGCCACCTTCCGCTACCCCTTGATCTTGATCTACACTCTTGAACCATTTCAATACATCTTCTGGATGCGCCTTAATCTTGGATACAATGACAAATAATAGCTGGCAAAAATCCTCCTCTGTTGTGCGATCCAACCGCGCCGAATGGACCATATATCGTAAGAAAATCGTCGTACATTCAATCAAGTCTCTATCCCTAGCAATTACCTCATGATCTGAATCGAAAAATACTCGAAATAATGCAAAGATGTTCAGGTAGAGGTACCCGGGGAAATCCCCTAGCGCCTCCGTGATGGTTCTCAATCCGCCCTGTCGAAGAAAGTAAATAGAACACACATCTAAATCGTCGGGTTGCGTGCTTAGTTTTTGTTCTTCTTTGAACACGCTGATTAATGTGTTGATGGATTTCTCTACTATATCATAACTGCTACTGCGGGTATCTGGTGGTTTTAGTAATGCCTTTTGGATCTCGGCAAATGCTTCTTTGGTGGTATCAAATCTAGCGCGAGGGTCGCTGATACGATACTTGGATGCTCTAGGACTGCCTGTCCATCGACTGAGCAGATCCATATTCTGCTACTTTTGATGTGTTTTGTTACAAGTCAGAAAAAAACAAGGAGCTAAAGAATGAAGAGATGACAGTGATATTGATATTGATCAGCGCGTGTAAGTGATGTAAAATAAATAAACAAACAGAGATGCACAGATTTATTATTTTTATTAAATTTTGGTGGTGTTTTATTTTTTGGCGCGGGATCTAGGGGCAGACAGGGTCTCCCTGACACAAAAACAATGTGCGATATCAACGATAAGTATAAAAACAGGATGAAAACGCACAAAAAAATAAGAAAAAAAAAAATGCTATCAGGCTAGTTTAACATGGGAAAGAATAAAAATAATCGTGCAGGTTCTAATTCCGCAAGTGGATCAGCCGGATCAACTAACACGGCTAGTACCACCACCAACGCATCTACCACTTCTCATGCTACAACCAACAACGCCACTATCCACACCTCGCTACCAAACTTTGGCAACGACTACAATGATCATTATCTACGCACAGGAGTCTTTCCTCAAACACATATCCAGAACATATCCGACCCATTAGTCGGATACCCCAAACTCCAACGGCTACATCAACTCAAGGCTGAGCACAACAAAACACATGCGTCCCAGCCGTACGGCCATCGGCTTATCAATCTAAACCACGTCTCGGCAGATCTCAACAGTTGGGTATCCAAGGGAGTCAATTTTGATGTTGTTATGGTAGGAGGGTGTCTGGAGTCGCAGCCATCGTCTGATCTGTTGTTCAACATGCCAATCCCACGGATCACTTCGCGACCAAGTATCCTGTTTTTATGGCTTCCTGAAGATATGCTTGATATTGGACGATCCGTGATCGAACATTGGGGGTTCCGACGAAGTGAAGATATCATGTATCTCCTCACCAACGATTCAGCACTGCATTTCCCACGACCCAATACCGATGATATCTTTCGAAAATCGAGTTGGCATTGCTTAATGGGACTCAAGGGTACGATTCGTCGTAGTGAAGACACCGATCTTATCAACTGCAACGTGGATACAGATCTTATCCTCGATGACGGCGTTACTCACCGTGCAAACGTGATTCCTGAACAAATGTATACGATTATTGAAAACTTTTGTCTTATGAATCGTCGATTGCATATCATACCTGGATACACTTCGTTTGATGCGCCGGTTCGGCCACGACCCGGATGGGTGATTGCATCCCCTGATATGCTGCTGGATAACTTTGTGCCGCACAAATATGCGGCTGGGACCAAGCTGCAGGGGGGCCGGGTGCCAGTCAACATGGAGATTGATTCCTTACGAACAAAAACGCCTCCAAAGATCAAAAAGAAGAATTAGTAGGTTTTTTTTTTCATTTGGGCATGCGGCGTCGTCTAGCATATATTTACAAGAGATAATTAGATAGATACATTTCTATTCTCATTACTATTTTAACCTTTTTTTTTTTCCCTCCTCTGCTTATTCGTTCAACCACTTATTGCCAATAGCTGGTTTTGGCACTTGCAAACCATATTGTCGTGGGATATCTTCAACTCGGTGCTTAGAATTCAAGTTCTTTCGCAATTGAATTTGGAAACAAGTGGCAGAGCCTTGTCGAGAGATAATAGTAGAGTACGACAAAAAGTATTCCCAAATTCGGAACCACTTCTTACCATACTTGGCTTCAACCTTTTCCTTGTTACCAACCCAGTTTCGGTACCATTTCCACAAAGTAGCACTGTAATGAACACCAATGGTATCAATAGACACAACTTCGAAACCAGCACCTTCCAACTTATCAGTGACAAATCCCAATGGAGTAGAAGCGTCAGCACCTGGGAAAACATACTTGTTCATGAACAAACCCCAAATCAAATCTTCATATTGCCAGAACTTTCGCAACCCAGCATATTGCAAAAAGAAAACACCATCATCATCCAACATGTCGTAAACTTGTTGCAAGAATTGACCAAACTTTCGAACACCAACATGTTCGGCCATTTCCAAACAGGTAATCTTGTTGTACTTGCCTTCTGGAATAGGAGTGTCTCGATAGTCCATACACAAAATCTTGGATTGATCAGCAACACCATCCTTTTCCAAATTGGCGTTACCCCAAGCAGTTTGGTTCTTACCAAGTGTGATACCAGTGACATGTGCACCATATTGAGTAGAAGCGAATCGAGCCAAAGTACCCCAGCCACAACCCAAATCAAGCATTCGATCACCCTTTTGCAACCCAATCTTTTCACAAACAATTCGCAACTTGTTATCTTGCAATTCTTCCAAAGATTCTTCTCGTTCGATATCAGAGATAATACCAGAAGTATAAATCATTCGTGGACCCAAGAACCAAGAGTAGAAATCATCACCTCGATCATAATGACCTCGTACTTGTTCTTCATCTTGAGATCGAGAATGCAAAATAACTTCTGGCATCATACCAGTCAAGAAGAACTTGAACAAGCTCCAAGTAAATCGGAAGCTAGCCCAATCGTGTCGGTATTCCAAAATTTCCAATGCATCACCCTTGAAGGAAACCTTACCGTCAAAGTACAATTCATGGAAAGTTTCCATTGGAATCTTCTTGCCTTCATACTTGGCAGCCAATTCCTCGTCGTGGAATTCAATATAATGGTTAATTGGCTTATTTGGCAATTGACACTTTTCATTCAATCGTGGAGAGAAAGTAGAAGCGACCGTCCAGAACACCATCAAAATTGGAATGGCAAACAACAAAAACAAGAATACAAACGTCTTCCAGCCAGCATTCAACTTCCAAACAAAGTAACCTGGAATGCCAAGCAACAATGTCATTAGATAAAAGTTGGAGAAATTGGCAGTACCTGGACCTTCTGCTACCAATTCACCATTCTTGATAGCTGGGTAAGCAGTAGTTCTTACCCCAGTCGCATCAGATGCAGGTTTTGGAGGATCTGCTGGGGGTGTTTTGATGAACTCAATTGATTCCATTGTGCCTTTAATATATATATATAGATATATAATTGAAGTTACAAAATAAGAAAGGCAGAAGAAGAAAGAAAAGAAGGGGAAAAAATATGTAATATAAAATGGAACCTGCTTATTCCAAGGCGAAGGGCCAAAAAAAAAAAAAAAAAAAAGAAAAAGGAAAAG
>JAKTQM010000594.1:0-12767 GCA_030558825.1 Blastobotrys niveus
TTATATCAATCGAAAAAAGAGAGGGAAGGCAGAACGGTTTATTTCTTTTTTTTTTCCGTAAATAATCCTATGACGGTATAACTAGACTGAATTACTTTTCCACCGGGCATGAAAAAAAAAAGAATAAGAATGCCAATACTGATATGATACCAAAACGATTCAGAACAAACTGGTAGTGTTACCAGCGGGGTGTATGATTCCCGGCTCCGTGCGAAGAAAGCGGGACAGCTATCGGTCATGACCGACTGCTCTGCCGCCGCTCAAAGCCAAAGCCTCCAATCAGACCTAGTTTCTGAGACAACAGTTTTTGAATCATCACGATTCGGTTCGCTTCGCTTAAGCCACCGATTTTTGTTATTGTTTTTTTGTGTCTTTTTTATCCAGTCTGTCGCATGTGTGACTTCGGTATACTTACGGAGGATGAAATAAAAAAAAATGGGCACCCTGAAAGAACGACCCCATACCAGTTGAAAATGAACCCTTTCGTATTATTTTATAATCTATACTAATACTATCAAAGACCGTTTTTTGGCGTGAAACTTTCCACGAAACCGTTTTTTTTTTTACTTCTATTCCCCTCCGCGGGGTTGAACAATTCTCATGCATTCGGCTTGCCGATTTGCATACACTATAGAAAATGCCATTATCTAGGAGGCCAGAGTTAGGAAAAGCATAAGAATGTATACAAACATGTTAGATAGGTAAACAATCCAATGGCATGCATCAAAAAAAAATTAGAACCTTGGTTAATTTAGCCAGATGAAATGATTCGGCCCCACAGTCCGGTTTCCGGCCGGTCGAGGGATAGGGAAAAACGAGAGGAACGGGCAGGGGCTGGTGTAGAATACCCCAGGCTGCATGATCATGTTTAACTTTTTTCACGAATATCTCCGAAAGGGTGTCCTCTAATTTTCGGACGACTCCATGGGTTAACACGCTGAGGGCACGCCACGCCCCACTCTAAAACGCGATGGGGCATAATACGGGGTAATTACAGCGAGATGGTGTGCTGGTGGTGGTGGCTTCATTAGGCCCCATGCACCCTTACGGCCTCCCCAGGCCTTCTTCGAATGAGTCCGATGGATTCACCTCCACAAACCGCAGTATTCCGGAGTTTGCAGCGCGCCGGAGCGTGTGTAACGTCGCTTGGCAATAATGATACTGTACGGCAGCAGCGTGTACGTGTCCATGCCGTCGGAATCCTTATCAACTGATGATTTGCGGAGAAGAGAAGGGATGAAAAAAAAGGAGAGGTACTAGTGGTGTTGATTGTTTATGGAAAGTTGGAACGTTCGATGAGGTAATGTATTATCATTTATGCATTTAGTAGTGGCGGCGGATTTTTGTCTATAGTTTGATGATGGTCTCGATAACCGCATGGGATCGTCCGGATAGTTTGGTAAATCCCAATTTTTGTCTCTCTTTTTCCCCTTTCACTCTCACATTTCTAAACAAGATTTTTAGTCTCACTCATTATCCACCGTACTAAAATACACTTCTTCGCGATGAAAGTTCCATTGCCACGAATCTACCTGGCTCATACTGGCTTGGTCTAGGTTCATAATTGGGGAACAGTATGTGAAGTTTTGACTGGGTAAAGGGTCTTTTAGCGCTTAGAAGAGCGGTTTCATGGCTATACACACGACTCGCCATGAACATCACCGAGGATATCATTTGCGGTTAGCCTGTGCTGCCAGCGATTAATGGAAAACTTTGGTTAAAAGTCTAGGCTTTTCAATGTTGATTGTGCCACAATGGATGCCGTGGGGAAATTGGATTTGCTGCGAACATGCTCGCACGACGTCGCAAAGCCATCATCAAGCGTCAAGCTGATGATACCCTAGACAAACAATGGAATATTTGTGCGAACGATCGAACTGATTATCCACCAGGCCGCTCTGACTGCTGTTCTCATCTAGCTAGTAGCTTCGACGCCGGCAGCCACTGAACAATTGACGCCAAGCTAGAATCCCGCAGTAAATTGGTGCGGTAGACGCTTTAAGAAGTTGGTGCTGCCTACCTGAGCTTACAGGATAAACTTATGGGAATCCTCGCTGTGCCGGATAAATAGACAAAGTACAGTATGAATAATGACTAAAAACGAAAGGGGAGGTCTCGTTCATTGTCTTTTGAAACACATCAGCCGCACAACCACAAACGGTCCATGTCTTAACGGCAGACACAACGATTGTTTTGCAAAGCTAAATCAATCTGTTTTTTTATTTTCAAATGATAAGCTATAAATTGTACCTAATTTATGGTTCTTTTTACAAAATAAAACGACACGCTAGAGGGGCGATACGTTTATTCGTAGATCCAGGCCAATCGAGTTGGCTTGTATTCGGAGATTTCTTCCTTCTTGAACCACAAGGCAATTTCCTTTTGGGCAGATTCAACAGAGTCCTATAAGAAAATTTGTTAGTAAAAAAGGTCTTTCACGTCATACAATTGACCTTCCATCGTGAGGTCACATTGTGGAGATATTACTTACAGAACCGTGGATGATGTTTCGGCCAAGGTCAATGGCGTAGTCACCTCGGATGGTACCTGGAGCACTGGCCAATGGGTTGGTTTCACCAAGCATCTTTCGACCAGTCTTGACAACGTCCTTACCTTCCCAAACGGTAGCAACGACTGGGCCAGATTGCATGTACTTCAACAAACCTGGGAAGAATGGCTTGGATTGCAAGTCACCGTAGTGTTCTCGCAACAATTCTTCAGATGGAGAGACCATCTTCATGGCCTTCAAGGTGAAACCCTTGGATTCGAATCGAGAAAGGATGGCACCGACCAAACCTCGTTGGACACCGTCTGGCTATGAATAATATGGAAGTGTTAGTAGTGGCGTGATTTTATTGTATATAATGTGTGGGTGTGTGTCTCAATTGAAAATATGGACTTACCTTAATAGCAATAAAAGTTTGTTCTTCGTTGGACATTGTTGGAGATAAATGTTATAATCTAA
Organism: Blastobotrys niveus; assembly: GCA_030558825.1. Lineage (NCBI taxonomy): Eukaryota > Fungi > Ascomycota > Dipodascomycetes > Dipodascales > Trichomonascaceae > Blastobotrys > Blastobotrys niveus. The sequence goes on from JAKTQM010000594.1 coordinate 2,966, forward strand.
AGAAAGAAAAAGAGGAAGAAGAGAAAGGAAGAAAAAAAATGGAGAAATTTTTCAGTGCCAGATGTGGTGGAAAGAAAATATTGATTTTATTGGTTGGCGCGCTCCGTAGTTCCCCCTGTAAATTTCACCGTGCTACAAATTACGCCCGGGATGAGTGTGGATGGCATGATGAGATATATCGACTCCCACAAAGTTGATTGTTATATAGTAGTCATCGGCAGGATTCAGGGATGGTGATGATGATGCTTATAGACATTTTCCTCGATGGGGGCTACATATGATTAGTAGTTTACTAAACTTGAAAAATTAGGGCGGCTCAAGTTCGTTGCAGAAGACTGTCTCAGCCTCAACGGCGATGAGGTCACATTGTATAGATGCACCGCACGTTAGGCTAGGAGATTGGCATTCAATTAGCGTCAAGGTATCGCCAACGCTCAGCCGAAAGCATGGGGCGGGAATAGGCCCCGACTGCCGACATCAACGACTCTGTCGTGCGAGTTGACGAGGCTTAGATTGTCCCTGTTGTGAGAGCTAACGGCAATCTCTTTTAGACCATTTAGTGGATATACGTAGCAACCTTACGATGGTTCGTCGTGATCATCCAACGTAGCACTGGGTAAGTACTAAGGATAGGATTAAAATGATGCTGAGAACAATAAAAAGTGCCGGCTAAGATTCTAGGAAAACTATATAAAAAAAAATTTATTTATATGGATGGGCTTTGATCACTGATGTGAGCCGCACACCCAGGGTAATACTTTTGGCTCGGTTCATTCTAACAACCAATTACCTACCACGATGCCCCTGGCGACTATCCAGCTTGTGGGTACTGCTGGCAACGACGATGCCGTCAAAAATCGTTTCAAACGAGGACGGCGACGAAAATTCTGCTTTCAACACTGAGCCATTGACAGCACCAGACACCATGTCGTATAGCGTAGTAATCAGCTCTGTCTATAGTTAACGTTTCTACCAATCACTAGACTCAGAAAAAACCCCATTCCACCTCTGCGTGACGTCGGGCCCGGCTATCATAAGAGTATCCTATGGAGTTGCAATTCTAGTTTAAAGACATGGTCATAACGTTATTGGATCCCTTTGGAAGTCGTATATTTTAAACACTGATTTTACCTGCGCTGTGACGCATATTACCATTGAAATGTGACAATAGAGTCTATGGTGAGCGGGCGCTTGACCGACGGTAATAGCAGGAACAAATTAACCGCCACCAAAAAAAAACTATAAAAGGGCATCATTTTGTCCCTCTTTTTCTGCTTTTGGTTTCTTCATGACTTTTGCAGTCGCTCAGTTCGAAGCACAGTGAATTGTGTTAGCAGCGTTGTCTATATGCCCATAGGTAATGTTATAACAATTGATTCTATTTAAAGCAAGCAAGTGTCTATCGTAGATAAAAATCAAACACACGATGATTGTAGCCATCTCAATTGGAACAGGCCATTTAAAAGAGCGCATTCGTCGCTAAAATACACTACCATATCCATTCTAGGTATATCTAAACGCTGCATTAAGCCCATGATGGAATTTTACCATCAAAATTTGGTATTACGTTCACGGCGAGCTGGGCGTCTATATGGTGGCAAGAGGAAGAGCTAAGCGCCAAAGCCCCATCGAATAAAAAAGAAAAAAACTATATAAAGACACCATTTTCCACTCTTTTTATGAGGAGTTCATTTTGATTCTTCACGACTTTAGCAGTCATGGTGCCTGACTTCAATGAATTCACCTCTCTGTATGAATCCAATGCTATTATTTATACCTTTCTGGCTATATAATTCTCTCATCTTAAAAAAATCGTCCAGCTACTGCAATGGTTGGAGTCTAGCGTAATTCCCATTAAAAGTGCCTCATCATTAGGTAAACACTTCAGGGTGGGCGGCTGCATACTGGCTGATTCAAAAAAATTCAAAACCCTGAGAATGTTCACTGGTACCTGGACACGACTCATAATCGAATCCTAACCATTCTATGCAACCGTATATATTAAAATAAACAAACAAAAAAGTTTCCTTTACAATGGAAACAAGTACACCTACCCGTCGTTTTCACTTTACTTTCGGCTCACGTTATTATCCAAATCTATGGAATGAGAGAGGGGGGGGATAGAACGCGTCGTCATCACTGTGGAAATAATCCGGTCAACGCCGCAGCGGAGATGTACATCACGTGATTTAATTCCACCGCTCAACAAAAAACAAAAAACAACGAACGGGTTCAGCCACGCAGGAAGTTTCTCAACGATCCAATAAACATGAGAATTAACCAAGATAACATATATGCAGCCAAATCTGCAATACATCCCTCCAAAACGGCGAAATTAAAATAATCTATAACAGCATACTACAGCATCATCATCATCATCATCATCATCCTTCGTATTAGAAATGCCCAGAAATAAAAACTAAACAGCAAAAAAACTCATGACGCAATGAACAAACCAGCCTTGTTATGATTTTTTTTGCAGCTGACTGGGATCTTGTGCAAACTGTCAGGCACAGCAATACCAATACCTCAAGAAGGTTAAAGAAAACATGGTTTTTGTGTTCACTTTCAAAAAAAAACTTCCCGTTGTTCAAACGACCAGGATATCGTACGACGAGGGCTTTGAAAAAGTGAATCAAATTAAACTCGAAATGGTCTCATTTTGCTAAAGAGAATAAAGGGTCTTGTTTAAGGAGAAGAAGAGAAAAGGTGGTTTTTCCGGCTTTAAAAGGAGCAGCAAGCGTGCCCACGCGTTACGTGTGTGGCTATTTTATTATTATTTTTTTTAATCCGTTTCACTAGTCGGGTAACACCCATTAAGAAGTGGCGCCACACACCACCGCCTAAGCGCTGACCAACAAACAAACAAAAAAAAATCTTTTTTTTTCTTTTTGGTCTTATTTATATAAACTGAACCCGTCGACTTTCTTTGCACTTTTTTTTTTCCTTTATATTTTTTTTCTTCCTTCTTTTCTTTCGTCTTTTATTTACATTATCTACATCCATCGAAAGTAAAAAAAAAATAATGATCTATTCTACAGATTCTCCAACTTCCAACCTTCAATGGTTGTCCACTTTGGACACTAACACTATGGTTGAAAACCAAAAGTTTCGAAGATCTAGTATCATCTGTACAATTGGTAAGTGGGTCGTTGTTTGATTCCCTTTGTTAAAAGTAAATAGTAGTGAGACTAACATGGCTTACCCGCAATTATTCATAGGTCCAAAGTCTAACAGCGTAGAAGTGATGACCAAGTTGAGAAAGTGTGGTTTGAACGTTGTCCGAATGAACTTTTCTCACGGTGCTTATGAATACCATCAATCTGTTATCGACAATGCTCGAGAATCTGCCAAGCAATATCCAGGCCGACCATTGGCTATTGCCTTGGACACCAAGGGTCCAGAAATCCGAACCTGTACCACCGTTAATGGTGAAGATTATGATATCAAGATGGGTGAAGAAATGACATTTACCACTGATGATGCGTACGCCAAGAAGTGTGATAATAAGATTATGTACATTGACTACAAGAACATCACCAAGGTTATTTCCAAGGGTAAGACTATTTATGTTGATGATGGTGTATTGTCATTTGAAGTTGTTGATGTTGTTGATGACAAGACTTTGCGAGTCCGAGCTGTCAACAATGGTAAGATTTCATCTCACAAGGGTGTCAATTTGCCAAACACTGATGTCGATTTGCCAGCATTGTCTGAAAAGGATAAGGCTGATTTGCAATTTGGTGTCAAGAATAAGGTTGATATGATTTTTGCTTCATTTATTCGAACTGGTCAAGATGTTCGAGAAATTCGAAAGGTGTTGGGTGAAGAAGGCAAGAACATTCAAATTATTTCCAAGATTGAAAATCAACAAGGTGTCAACAACTTTGATGAAATCTTGAAGGAAACTGATGGTGTCATGGTTGCTCGAGGTGATTTGGGTATTGAAATTCCTGCTTCCAAGGTATTTATTGTTCAAAAGCAATTGATTGCCAAGTGTAATTTGGCCGGTAAGCCAGTCATTTGTGCTACTCAAATGTTGGAATCCATGACATATAACCCACGGCCAACTCGTGCCGAAGTTTCTGATGTTGGTAACGCCGTGTTGGATGGTGCTGATTGTGTCATGTTGTCGGGTGAAACCGCCAAGGGGTCTTATCCATGTGAAGCTGTATCCATGATGCATGAAACATGTCTTGTTGCTGAACGAGCCATTGCTTATCAACCATTGTTCAATGAAATTCGAGCATTGGCCCCACGACCAACTGAAACTGGCGAGACTGTGGCCATTTCTGCCGTGTCTGCTGCATTTGAACAACAAGCCAAGGCTATTATTGTGTTGAGTACTTCGGGTTCTACTGCTCGATTGTGTTCCAAGTATCGACCAGAATGTCCAATTTTGATGGTTACTCGAAACGCTGCTGCTGCTCGTTATGCTCACTTGTATCGAGGTGTGTTCCCATTTGTGTATGAAGAACCAAAGCCAGCTTCATCTGCTGAATGGCAAGAAGATGTTGAAACTCGATTGCAATGGGGTATGGATCAAGCTGCTGCTTTGGGTGTTTTGAACAAGGGTGAAACTGTTGTTGTTATCCAAGGTTGGACTGGTGGTTTGGGTCACACCAATACTTTGCGAATTTTGCAGTACAACTAAGCTGTTCTTTTTTGTTTATATACAATGCCTAAAGCAAATAAATAAAAAAAAAGTTTAACGTGAAATATATATAATTTATTTTCTGGAAATTTTGTTAATTATCAGGGTCTGAAGTTGCCGACGGGATCGTCAGGGGATCTGTGAGGCTGTTGTTAAAATTATAAGCTGATGTAGAAGGGTCCTAAGATATTAATTATCTGTCGATCAGCAGTAATGAAGGAACGGCCGATAGAACAGTTTAGGCGAAAATGGCGTCTGTAAAATATGAATGCCGCTGCTCCTCTGCCACGACGACCCACTGTTTGTCGAATAACGCGCCAATTGGTGCGCATTGGGATGGTGGGTAAACGCTGATATAAAAATATGCCAAATGATAATTAAAACTTCGCGACCCATATACCTCCAAAAAAATGGAAGAGTTCGAACGTGAACCAAGGCCGGGTGTATTTCCTGTTTACAACAGTGAGCTGAAGAAAATGGTGATTATGAAGATGTTTGATATCGGTGACGGTGATAAATATGAGAACGAGGTGTTTTGCTACCGACATTTACGCTACAATGGTTTAGAAGGCATCATATCGCCAAAGATGTACAAACATGGCTTAAAAAAGACACCTGGGAACGTCTACTTTTATATCATGTTGGAGTTTTTGGAGGGACAAAAGCGCCAGTTAACCGATAGCGAGTGGGAAGAACTGGACGAACAACTGCGAAAGTGTGGCATAAAAAACCATGACCTGTCCCCGGACAACGTAATATTTGTAGATGGTCAGCCAAAGGTGTTTAACTTTAAAAAGTGCAAGGTCAAGCCTATCTGGCTTGACGACAATGGCAATACTGTATCGAAGGAAAATGTTCCAGATTCTGAAACCGCTGAGGCGGAGGAAGTGATGAATGAACTTTATGAAGACGAGAGACGAGCGTATGAGGAAATGGTCAAAGTAGATAAGGCCCTTAGAGCACGCTACAAGAATTCTTCCATTTTAGGCAACATACCTGAGCCAATGCTTGTCCGTTCAGGTGGATCATCTGCTGTCAATGCGAATGCTGCAACAACTAGTGCTCCAACTTCTAGCAATGAACATGGATCAACCTCGGCCCGTCCCGGTGCTCCAACTTCTAGCAATCTACAACGATCAATTACTGACCGCTCTGGTGGATCATCTGCTGTCAATGCGAATGCTGCAACAACTAGTGCTGGTAGTATCCCAACATCCAACCGTAATGGCAAGAGGAAGAATGCATTGGCTGGGGCTGGGTCCTATAATAAGAAGAGTAAAAGTTGATTCAAACCTAGAGATTAAGTACTAGAGCACATTGCAGGTGGTAAGTCCCTGGCTTTGTCGGACCCCTCACTTCTCACTTTCGTCTACACAACACTCTCATTGCACGGCCAAAGTTTGAAAAGGGTATATCACACATAAGTTTCATAGTCTTTTTTACCAGTTACATTTATCAACTGAAGAACCCTTTGATTTTGATTTATTAAGCATAATTGATCGACATGGGCGGCACCGGATCGTTGTTTGAAACATGGAGGAGAGGTGCGCGCTTCCCCCTGAATATTCCACATTAACATATAGTTGTGGTCATACCATACCACTTGATCGGTGTAGTCCATTCAAGGTACGGTGTGACTGTTTCAGTAGCTACTTCCACGCTTTTCTTTCTACTAGGACATTCCACTTACCATTGTCGGGCCAAATAAACTTGCGCATTGGGATGATGGAGTAGTAAGATGTGCCAAATAAACAGTGTGATAATTAAAACTTCGCCACGTTTAACCCATATACCTGGCTCCAAAAAATGGAAGAGTTCGAAGCCAGGCCGGGTGCAATTTTTGTTTACAACAGTGAGCAGAAGAAAACGGTGATAATGAAGATGTTTGATATCAGTGACGGTAATAGATATGAGAACGAGGTATTCTGCTACCGACATTTACGCTACCATGGTTTAGAAGGCATAATATCACCAAAGATGTACAAACATGGCTTGAAAAAGACACCTGGGAACGTCTACTTTTATATCATGTTGGAGTTTTTGGAGGGACAAAAGCGCCAGTTAACCGATAGCGAGTGGGAAGAACTGGACGAACAACTGCGAAAGTGTGGCATTAAAAATCATGGCCTGTCGCCAGACAACGTGATTTTTGTAGACGACGAGCCAAAGGTGTTTGACTTTAAAAACTGCAGAGTCAAGCCTATCTGGCCTGACGCAATTAACAATGACCCAGGCGCTAAGGTATAGCGCTATATAGCCGCTTACAATTCCAGCGGCTGTCAAATCTACGGCAACAACCGTTGCTGCTCTGTCCTAGCCAAGCGACAAGCTATAAAATCGCGCCGTCCCGTCCGTCATCTAGCGATAGATTGATGCACGGTCGGAAGAGAGCGGGTTCCCTAAAAGGTATGAACCAAGTCTCATACAAGATTGTGGAGCGGTCCAAACTTGTCAGATCATCGAGCTGGTATCTGAATTTTTAATCTCTTCAATATCGTATATTAATATAAAAATAACCTATACTAAATACAATATCTCATATAATAATAAACACGATGAGGAAAAGGACAGAAAAACCTCACCACTGGTTAGACATTACCCCGGTTCACGTTAGACTTCTATGGCTGCGTTGGGACAACCAATAAACATCCACCTTTACCCCTGCCGTAACGCTGTATCTAAAGCTCTGAATTGATATTTCTACTAGTTGTATAGAATTAAAAACACCGAAAGCATTATCTTTAGACATCGCTATTCGCAAGACAGAAAGCCGCCGCACCACCTTTGCGGACCCTGGCGCAGGCAAAAAGTTCCCAATCTTCTCGTGATCTCTACATCGGATCTGATAAAAAAATACACCTCAAGCCCTTTTTTCTTCCATCCTCCTCTTTCATTGCCACATTTTTTTTCTTCTTTCGCTTTAAAGAACAGTACTTTTTTTTTTTTGCTTCTACTTCTCTAAAGAACACTGTACTACACAATGGGCAAGAGCAAACCTACAGAAAACACCAAGAAAGCGGCCGGCAACGCCCGAAAGGCAGCGGCAGCAGAAGAAAAACAACGACAAGAACAAGCCAAACTAGACGCTCTTGAAGCCGCCAAATGGGACGAAGGTGCCAAAAAAGGTAAAAGCAAAAAAGAACAAGAAGCTGAAAAAAAGGCTGAACAAGCTCGTAAAAAAGCTGAACGAGAAGCAGCACTTAAGGAAGAAGAAGATTCGTTACCTTCCAAAGGAGCCAAACAAAAACAACGAGGTGCTGCCAAAGTGGCTGCTAAACGAACCGGCAAGATTGATGATTTCCTTTCTGAAACTTCCAATAAGGATACTATTGAATTAAGTGCTTCAGGGTTGGACGATGCTATTGAAGCGTTGGATATTACTACCGGTAATCGATCTAATAACCCACGAGACGTTGAACGACATCCAGAACGACGAATGAAGGCGGCATTGAAATCGTATGAAGAACGACGGTTGCCAGAATTGAAGAAGGAGCATCCAGGGTTGAGATTGAATCAGTATAAGGAGTTGATTTGGAAGGAGTTCCAAAAGAGTGATGAGAATCCGTTCAATCAAGTTACGGTGGCGTATAATGCTAGTCAGCAAGAAGTTTCTGAAACGCGCAAGAATGTAAAGAAGGCCAAGGAGATCCGTCTGGCTATTTAACGACGTGGTGGATCCGATTCGTTTTTTTATACCGCTGAATACGTTATAAAATGGTTTTTGGGCGATCTTCCAAATGAGGTTTAGCGTGAGAAATGAAGCTAGTGACTTTTTACCCGCCTGCATGTAGTAGATAGAAAATGAAACATGACTTGTCGCCGCATTTTCATGCTAGCGACCATGCCACATACGACGTCGCTGCCTACTTATATACTAGCCGTTATCATCATCGTCGTACTCTTCTCTCGTCTCTTCCATCTTCATCCGTCCCCCTGCGCGCCCTGACATGCTTGTTAGAAGTACAAAACACCTGTTGTATATCCAGTTCCTCGAACTTCGTACCATGGCAGCCGAGAACAGAGCACCTCTCGAATGTACGCCTCATCCCCATCCCCCCACACACTCTCTCCAGCGCGCTCAATTGCTAACATTTCATTTTCTTATATCTCTAGCGGTGCAAGTTCGTATACCAGATAGCCTATGCACCTGGCACATTTCCTTCATCTCGCCAATACCACCACCACCTCTACTACCCACACCACAACGTCCACTATCACCCACACAATCGCCTACTTCTACATTTACTACAGCACACCGCCCACGGCTACGTATCGCAATGGAGTTCCCACACGACTACCCCATGTCACCACCACTCGTCCGCTTCTTGACACCCATATGGCACCCTAACGTCCACCTCAACACTGACCAGTTAGTCCTCCCCAACCTGACGCACACTCACCATCGATCCTTGCCGTACGATCAATGTCCACATAATATTAACTGGACGAGTCTAATGACACCTGCCGGGGTGTTGGCAATAATAGCGCATGTACTTAACGAACCAGTCGCGGATAAATCGGATAAAGCATGGCTGGTGAACTTGTTTGCCGGGTTGAGTTATTTCGATAGTTATGAAAAATACGCCGCACGGTTCAATGCGTACCTGCAGCAGCAGTCAAAGTCAAAGTCAAAATCATAGCAATTAGTAGTCATCATTACGTTAATAAATAAGCATTTAAATAAATAAATAAAGAAGAACATCAAAACTCGGCGGCACGAATCCCCCGAGAACTCAATTCCTGTTGTACACCACGCTTCAACTCATCCACAATGTCACACCATTCAGGGTACCATTCTTCACCCCGTTTCTTCTCCACGTACCGCTCAACTACCTGCACTAACCGAACACTCCTACCCCAATCTTGATCACATCGAGCCAACTGCAACATATACGCCTCGACAGCACAGATATCTTCGTAATGTGGCCATTCACTTTCTTTTACCCATTGCACCACCGATCTCATTGACGATACACCGCCTCCAGATGGGAAAAACTCAACAGGTGTATAATTTCTCAGCACTGTGGCAGTGACAGCAACAGGCGGCTGTTGATGTTGATGCTGCTGCTGGGGTAGCGGCGTGGCCCGCGCCGCACGCGCTAACTCTCGCCTAATATCGTCTGGAAGTTCGGCCCACACATCTTTATC
>JAKTQM010000595.1:0-18843 GCA_030558825.1 Blastobotrys niveus
AGATTGTATAGCGAGTGAGAGTGGAGGGGAGGGCCATATTTATGATGATGATAACGATGCAAATGTTTTAGTGATGTATATATACATGTATTTAGATACCAATACGAAAGCATAATATAGAAGATTTTGACCTAGCGCAACCTCATTGGTAACCCATAAACAACCGGCGCAGACCCATTGAGGTACTTTAAAGTACACTCATCACGACACTGCATAACCGCCTTGGCCATATCCACCACCACATCCCCGGGATCCGCCAACACCCCCCACTTCTCCAACACCCGCATACTAAACTTGTCAGTATCACGATCGGTAACATCCCACATATTCGCCACAAGCATAGGACACCCAGCAACCATATAATTAACCGGGGTGCCCCAACTTTCGTAATCGGCATAATACTCCAACGCTCCTGATGAACAACCAAGTAATAATGTCGGGGCACATTGTCGTAACGCCTTGATCCGTGCTGACCTGATATACTGTTCACCGCCACCATGACCCATGTACACTACCAAGTCGCGGGTTTCAAGTGCACCAGCCAGTTCATCTTCGGTTGGTGGTTCGCCGCATTTACCCGTCCAAGTGGGTAAATTGGCAAACACCGATTCGAACCGTTCTTGAGTCTTGAACAGATCCCGACCGGGATTCAACACGTAGTAGCAATCGTCGTTGCCGCCGCTACTACTACTGCTAACGGTTTGTGCCGGATTAGAACGAAGCGCATCTTGTAGTACTTTCAATGATGGTACACGCGTCACTGAGGTGTTACGTAAAAGAGGTATCGATTCCCACGGGAATTGCCGGCATTTCTTATCAAGTACCAAGACAGTATGATCCATCTTGACCGGCTCGGAGTCTTGTTGTTGAAGTTGGAGACGGGAATAGTACCCTCGAATACATTCTTCCATGTCCACTACCATCTGGTCCATGTCCAGCTCATCATAGGCGTTTTGTTCCCCGTGGAACTGTAGAATATCCAGTACAAAATAAATCAAATCCTCTAGTAACCCAGCATCACTAAACTCGTCCGGATTACCAAGTCCCATGAACAACTCGTAGATATGGTCATGAAGCCCGACTCTATGCGTACCCGCTCCATCACCACTACCTCCTCCTCCTCCTGCTACCTTCTGCTGGTGCTGCTTCTTGTACCGCCGCGATGGGAGATGTGTCTGTAAAACATGATCAAACTGTTGCTTGAACCGTGCCACATTGGCATCATCCTTTCCTTCTTGCGGAACCACTGGACTGAATAACCCTCGGAACCCACCAAGCCAGCAATACTCCACATCATGCAACAAAGTCTGCAACTGTTTATCCAATGCAAACCGTTCTTCCCACCACTGCCGTCTATCTTCTTTCGTCTCAATCTTACTGGTCCGACTCACATGAGCCGATGCATTACTAGCATTGATAATCTGTTCCAATTGCGATAACCCATCATCTAACGAAAATGAGTCTTCATCAGCATCTCGACTGCTATGTCGATTCAACGGTAGACTGATCATGAACGGCTGGCGACCGGTGGTAAACCGTGATACAATCAAGTTACCGGTATCAGGAGCAACATTGATAGATATCACGAGCCAGTTCTCTGGAATACTAGCCAAGAAATCCTGTTCAAAATCCATATCATCCAGCTGTTGCCGTTCTCCTGCTGCTACGGCGGCATCTTCTGCAAATCGGGGCCAAGCGTACTGCCCGGTTTTTTCATCACGACGTAACGTCATTGCTGCTCGATCATTGACACCCGAGAACCCCTTGGCCATTTCTAGCATGGAGAAATTGAGTCGAGATGATACAACATCACGAGCTCGGGACACTGCGTTGAGCATAATCGTGGTGTTGTTGAGGAGGTTGGATATATCTGAAATCTCCAGGCTGGAACATGCGCACATCATGGCGTCCCGGTTCCGTAGTAGTAAATCCTGTGCTTCAACGAGGTACTCGACTGCATCACCTCCTGGTTTGTTATCTGCTGCTACCACTTTCTTCGTTCTCGTCTTTGCAGCCGTCATTGTCGCCTTGTTATTGCTTCTCTTCGTAACGGTTTCAGTGGGTATATCGGCTGACGGAATCGACAAAGCAGAATCTTGAATAACATTAAACACCGGGTCATTAGTTAGTAACTTCTTCGCCATGAGATAATTATTCCTTGCTCGTGATAAATCAAACAACACCTTTTCTCGTGCATCACTTGATTCTTTATGGTTCTTGGCCAGGAACTCCATCGCATCCGTAACAGCACCTTGCAACCCCATACTATACGCTTTGCTGCGTAGAATCGTATTATGAACCACATCAAGTCCCATTGTATCTGTCGTCGATACTGGATGATCCCCCTGTACACTTTCATTCTTCTTCTGTTGTTGCTGCTGCTGGTGGGTACTTTTAGCACTAGCCGTGCGGCGTGGACGTGTAGCTGGAGCGGCTGTCACAGCAGCACGCCTAGTTGCCGCACGACGAGGTGCCGCAGCAGTAGTACTACGCTTGATGGATAACTTCTCAACCCCCTCCGACAACTCATCAACACTACCACTACCACTGCTATACTTCGAAACCATCTCCGTATACGCCTGCTCCGACACATCGTAATATATATTCTCCTCGGAATACAAACACTGTCGCTGCAAATACAACGCCAACGAATGCACCAAATGCAAAAAATTCACATCCTTGACATCAACCCCATCCATCAACTCCTCACATCGATACAACGGCACTTTGGCTTCTTCAAACTGACCCATCCGGACCGTCATTTCACCTTTAAACGCTAGAATCGCCGTTAACCGTAACGTACACATACTAGATTCAGCCAATTTCGCCGCTTCCTGGACATAATAACTAGCTTCTCTTACAATCCCAATCTTCTCGAACATCTTGGCCGCCAGCAACATACAATCGATAAGCAGCGATACCATCGGCCAAATATTGGTAGCGTTCGATGGACTTCGTTTGAGCATCCCCTGAATAAACCGGACCATTTGTTGCGCATTGACAGCAGCGATATCGCTTCGTCCTAGCATGGAGTTGAGGCGTGAAAAGAGGTAGCTTGATCGTACGTAGAGCATGACCCGGTCTCGGAATCGGCCGGATGTTTCTGTGGAGGATTTTCCCTTGATGATGGGTGTTGATAGGTCTGGACGTGACATTATGAATTGGTGTGATTCGTTTAATAGTCGTTTACCGTTTTCAACGTCGCCGATTTCGACATAGTACTCACATTCCACAATCATGATATGCACTTGCTCAATGCTGCTGCTGTTGGCGGCACCATCACTGTTAGATGTATCGTCGTCGCCTTCGGCGACATCCTTTTGGTGTAACTGCTTGGCTTTTTGAATCTCAGCTATTGCCGCACCGCTGTACCCAAGTCGAAGGTGCGAAAACGCCAATTCACGATGGTACCGGCACCGCACCGCAACAGGAACCCCCAGCTTCTTCTGGTCTAGTAACGACTTTAGAAGCCGTGTACGCAGCTCATGCGTGCCTTGCAAATCTAGAAACTTGAGCAGCTGGTCGACATGATCCAACAGATTGTCAAGCTCGTCCTGTCGCCACGATTGTGTAAGGTAATCCACTGCTAGTGTCAAGTACAGAAACAGGTGCTTGTCCGGGTACGTATGTGAGAATGCAATATCCATCAGTGTATACGCTTTGACCAATGGCGCGCTGTCAACAAGCTGGTGATCTGACTTCAAGTCCAAACTTTGTATCTCGACAGTCTCAAGCATCTCTAGTACTGCAGGGTCCATTACACCAGTGATACTAGAATACAAATGTGCACATCTTAGCAGTCGTAACGGCATATCCGGCATCTTTTCCCATATCACCTGCATTATTCGTTCTACCAGGTCGTTCCTCTGTGGATTAGACGACCGAGATACAGTAGTCAACACTTGCTCGAACGTGTACAGCTGTGCACCTGGTTCCAAATCCAGAATACTATCTAGCGCCAACTCCTTATTGAAATCCAACAATACCCTGCTCAACACTATAACCAATTTCCCAGCTTCATCACAAACAACCTCATGCAATGGGGTGGTACCACCAAGCTTGACTTCGGTAATATCGTTTCTTCGGTACACGATTCCTAACGTCTTGCTAATAACCTCCACCGCCTCTGTCGCTTGACCCTTGGCATACAATCCTAACGCCAGCTTCTCACCTTTCACTGCCATCATGGACTTTTCAATCTTACCATCTCCTTCCAACTCAATCTCAAATGATCGCCGCCAAAACTCCAAAAAATCCTCATCACGCGTTCTTGCTCTAGCACCGGAATTGAGTAGCGAATTGGATACATACCCAAGGATATCCCAGCTTTCAAAGTGCTTGAATATAGCGATACATTGATCAAAAATATCCAATGCAGTACTAGCATCAACTGGTTTGCTCTTTATAGCAGTTAGATACAGCTCCAACACTCGAGCCGGGTACCTACTCGCGGGGATCACATCCATATTATCACGGTAACAGTAATGCATCAACACTGCAAACAAATCAAACCGGTCATTATTCGAGATCAATCGTTCTGCTAGGTTATACATTGCCTTGTGTAACGCCGGATCACCACAATGGTCTCGAATCGGCAACGCCTTGATTATACCTTCCATGATGGTCGCGGTAGTAGACTCTGTCTTGACAGTACTAAATGTCTTGGTGACTTCATCAATCCCTTGAACAGGTTCATTATGTTGTGGTTCCAAGTTCCAAAACGCTTGTAACTCAGGATCTTTCGTTTCCAGCGCTACCCTATTACAGTGCATCAGTAGCTTGTTGAACGGCTCGGATCTGCGTGTTGATTGATGTTTCTGAGATATAAAGATAATATCCTGACCAAACTGTTTGACGATATCGTGCTCTTTCTTTTGTTTGCGTAGTGCTTCAAAACTTTGCAACAGCATGGTGAAGTATTGGGCGTCAGCTTGGGGTATTATTCGTAGTGCTGCTGTCCTCATATGCATTGCCGTTGCTAAAGATGCAGTGTTGGAAAGAGATAGTACAAGTTTACCAACCAGTGCTAGTTTCTGGGGTCTCACTTTTTCTGGTAATTGTTCGATCCATTGAACAATTCCGCCTGTTTGGTCCCGCAATGAGTTTGCCAAAACCTTATCTATCGTTAGCCATTGACCTTCTTTTGGTGCTTTATCCGCTTAAAAAAACATACCAAGTTTGATACAGGTTTATAATTCTGTGATGTACATTTCTGAGCTGTACGAAGTAACAATATTTGCGATGTAACAACAACATGTGCCAAATCAGCGTCTCCCTTCTTGAGTCGTAATTTGATTAGACATTCAAAATTGGGTCGTGAACTAGATACTTTGCTGCCGGGAAGATTACTATATAAACTCCATATCTCTTCCAATGCGTGATCAGTCTATCGAAAAATAGCTCACCTGTTAGTATGCATATACTTCCCCATTGTTGTGTGATACACATACCATGTTGTTCTCTACCAACTTCAAAATCAGATTTAAATGCAATCTCTCAATCTCATAATCCCCTGAACATGTTCTCAATTCATAAAGAACCTGAATCCCTGCTGAACATGCTTCATAGACATAAATCCGAGACTTTTCATTTCCCTCCTGGGACCCTTCCTTCTTTGTGGCGTCTAACGTTTGTAATGCAGTGTGTACCACCTGGCTTGCCAAATCTATACGATCCGTCTTGGTCACCGCCGTCTCCTTTTGTGCTCTTGATCTGAGTCGTGTTCTAGCATGGGTATCATTATGCAACGATTTCTTCAACTTTGACAATTTATCCAATGTCAAAGTATCGAAATCTGGTAATTGTTCTACAGTCATAAATGGTCGTTAAATTTTGAGGGTTCTTTGGATGATGATGTTTGTGTAAACATTAGACGCGCCTTCGAATGAACGAAAAATAAATAAAAAACCATTAGACGCGGGCGTCAAATGGTATCCATGGCAACACGACACCGTGCGGCGTCGGCGGGCTCTCTTTTCCCCCTTCACGCAGCTGCAGCCGGAAAAAAAAATTTTTTTTTTGTGAAACTTTTCTTTCTCACTTTTTTCATACTTTTCTTTCTTTCCTTTCTTCATTACTATTTATTTATTTATATTAATCACACAGAAATCATGGGTAATCTAAAGAAAGAAAAGAATAGAAGAGCCAAGGAAGGTGACACCAAAGATGGTAACATCCGTCTTAAGGGTGAAAACTTTTATCGAGACCGAAATAAGGTCAAGAAGGTCAACATGTATTCCAAGGGTAAGGCTCGATATAACAAGAAAGGTGATTTGGTCCAAGCAGCAGCTTTCCAAAGTGTCAAAGTACCTACTGCACGAGTTGATCCAAATCGACGTTGGTTTGGTAATACTCGAGTTATCAGTCAAGATGCCTTGAGTCATTTCCGAGAAGCATTAGGTGAAAAGAGCCGAGATTCATATCAGTTTCTACTCAAGCAGAATAAACTGCCCATGTCGTTACTAGAAGAATCTACAAAGACTCCAAAGCTTAATATCGTGGAACAAGAATCATATGAACATACATTTGGTCCTCGAGCCCAGAGAAAGAAACCAAAACTTAATGTCAGTTCATTTGAAGAAATGGCTGATGTAGCAGAAGATGAAGGTCAAAAGTATACTGATAAACTTCAAGAAGAAGCAGAAATGGTTGGTGATGAATTCAGTAATGAAGCAAAGGAAGCCATTTTCTCCAAAGGTCAATCGAAACGAATCTGGAATGAATTATACAAGGTTATTGATTCTTCAGATGTGGTTGTGCATGTACTAGACGCCAGAGATCCACTTGGAACGAGGTGTAAATCTGTCGAACAGTACATGGCCAAAGAAACTCCGCATAAGCATTTGATTTTTGTCATGAATAAGTGTGATTTGATTCCAAGCAAGGTATCGGTAAGTTCTAATCCCCTCCCTCTCCCTTTAGTGAACAGCACAGAAAAATGTATGACCCATTGTTAAGTCAAGGCGTTCTTCGTATCTTTTTCATGATACACAAACAATGAAGAAATGCCTGTTACAACTTTGGAAGATTGATCAACTTCGATTTTATCTTGACCGTTTTGGTCTTGTTTTGAAGGACGTGGGTATCATGATGAGTTGAGCTTTGGAGAGTCCTAGAGACTTGTTTTTTTTCCATTCCAATAGCTCTTAGTATTGACACCCACATTTTATTATTATTATCTGTGTTTTCATGCTGTTCATGTTTTAAAATTATACGAACGCTAACAAAAAACTTATATTTTAGGCAACATGGATTAAAATTTTATCCAAGGATCGACCAACTATCGCATATCACGCATCCATGACAAACGCATTTGGTAAAGACGCTCTATTTAACTTATTACGACAATTCTCCATCTTGCACAAGGACAAGAAACAGATTTCGGTAGGGTTCATTGGGTACCCAAACACTGGCAAATCATCCATCATCAACTCGCTACGAAAGAAACGAGTCTGCACAACAGCTCCAATTCCAGGTGAAACCAAGGTTTGGCAATACATTACATTAATGAAACGAATCTTTTTGATTGATTGTCCTGGTATTGTACCACCAAACAATAAGGACAGTGAAGCAGAGATTTTGTTCCGAGGCGTTGTACGAGTGGAACATGTATCGTTCCCAGAACAATTCATTCCTGCCATGCTTGAAAAATGTGAACGAAAGCATTTGGAACGTACCTATGAAATCAAAGGATGGGAAAATGCGTCTCAATTTTTGGAAATGATTGCTAGAAAGCATGGGCGGTTGTTGAAAGGTGGTGAACCGGATGAATCCGGGGTTGCCAAGCTTGTGTTGAATGATTTCAATCGAGGTAAGATTCCATGGTTCACGCCGCCTCCAGGGTATGTACCTGGTAAAGCCAAGAAGGCAGCAGAAGAACATGAAGAGCAGCAGCCTGAAGAGGCTGATGCAAAGGTAGAAGAGGAAACTGCTGCTACTGCTGCTAGTGGTGAAGAAGAGTGGAAAGGTCTAGATAATTAAAGAGTTGTGGATAAGATATAATAATAATATCTTATGTATTATTTATGATAGATTATGATGATTAAAAAAAAATTTGTATTATAGAAAGGACTTTGCAAAAATGTTCAGCCGCATGGTGCGGCGGCCGTTCATTTAGGGGTATACACAACGTACTAGTACATACACACTCTCTCTTTAATCCTGCTTAGAAGCTGCTCGTTGTTTCTTGAAATTGTCAATCTCTCGCATCAAATCCTTCTTAATCTGTTCAAATTCATCCAACGCTTCCTTGACATCATCATCAAAATGATCAAAATCAGGCTGAGGCACACCCAACGTTGGTTCCTGATCAGCCTGCATAAGTGCCAATTCCCGTTGAATCTCTCGTAATCGCTGCGATTCACGCTTGATTCTATCTGACGTCTTTTCAGCTGAGGTTGCTTCAGATCGACCAGCCGGAGCCGACACGGACCCACCAGCACCACCAGCCTTGGACTCGGCAGGAGCAGTAGGAACAGGATGAAGTGATCGTAAGGTTGAAATCACTTGCTTCTTTACAGGACCATGGAACAAGAACAATTCCGTGGCGATAAACCCATGTCCAAAGAAATACACCGACGCCCACATCTTCATGGACGGGGCAAAATCAAGAATAGCAAACGGCTGGATCATAACACAATACCAACTTGCGTCACCACCCACGTTAACAAATCATAAAACTTTTTAAACTTTCCAGGAGTAATGCCATCACTCGACAAAAACACTGGTCGTACATGCCGTCGGAAATCCTTGCCCATTGATTGATAAAACGCACCGGTAATAAACATGAGATAGTACCCTGGTCGAGTACCGTGCCATGCTGCACTGGTCAAAAATGTCAAAAACGTGCTTCGGAACCCTGGTTTTCGTCCCTTTGGAGTCACTCGCAAGTAAATGTAATTCTTCAACCATTGATTTGTGTTCATGTTCCAGGATGCAATAATAGTATGTGCATTCTGCCCCAGTTCAAGTGTCATTGGTTTAATATTTCTCAACCTATCCCATTTGTACTTGCCACTTAACGTCTTACCATTGAACCCGAGACCCGACAAGATACATGCACCTTCAGAGATGGTCCAAGCACCATAATACTTGAGCCGGTACGTCAACCCAAGGAAATACATGAACACAATGCGAAACAAAAAATTACGCTCCGTATACCCACTAGTCGCGGCAAACTCTAAATTCACGTAGCGCGACAACTGTGTCCACAACGCGATCCATAACACACCTTCCAATAACTTGCGAGCACTGACCCGGCCGGATCGTGGAATTCGTCGATAAGCAGCCCGTCCTCGTTTCGGATCATTAATAGTCGAATCAAACATGGTCAAGTCGAGCCATTTCTTGAAATCACTGTAATCAAACGCCGGACCTGTCAACAATGACGGGAAAAAGAAGGTATACGTAAGGAAATCCATAACTGGTGGGTGTTCACGTACCGCTCGTTCCTGCTGGAAGCTACTCAACTGTGATGCCGGCAATAACCCATCATGTACATTCCATGCAAACGCCGAAAGTTTCATACACAACACCATTTGTGCTCCTGTAATATCAATCTCGTTGGTATCATACACCCCATCGTGAAATTGCGCGTCGATATGATTAATAAACAAATGGCCCATCACGAACAAAAACGCCAACCATGGCATCAACGGCGATCTGCGCATATACTTGGTAATGCCGTACGTCGCTAGTGAAGAAATAAGCAGTGTGCGAAGCCCTGACCACATATTGTAAATCCCTAGCAAATAGAACATGGAAATACCAATGCAAAACAGCTGCTTCAAAAGCCGGTTGTTATCTGGCAGCCGTTTCAGCAAGGCAGAGAATGGGTATGATGATATTAGACATATCGCCATCCGCATTAGATCTGGTGGCAGACCGACCGTCTCTGCAGACGAGTCGATCAAGTCATCCAAAGCTTTAATAGCCATTTGTCTGGTTCGTCTCTCTGTCGAGATGTTGAATGTGATTGCTGGTGAGTAAGAAGAAGAGAAAAAAAAAGAATACGTAAAATTAAAACGGATCACGTGAAAAAATGGGGCTTGGGTCCCAGAATTTTTGCCCTTTGAGAGATCTAGAACCTCCTCCATCTTCTCTTGTTTGTTTGTTTGTTTGTTTTTATCAAGTGACAAGTGTTCAGCAATGTTGTCAATTGCAGGTAAAAAAATCAATCTCGGGCTATTAAAACGAGCATACAGCTCTCAAGCCACCAAAGGCGGCACTGCCGTCATGTTGTTCAACATGGGCGGTCCATCGACCGTACCAGAAACATACGATTTCCTACTCCGGTTATTCAGTGATAAGGATCTCATCCCGCTACCATTCCAATCAGTTCTTGCCAAATGGATCGCCAAACGCCGTACCCCAAGCATTGAAAAGAATTACCGTGATATCGGCGGTGGCTCGCCTATCCGTAAATGGTCCGAGTACCAAGCACAAGAAACATGCAAATTACTCGACAAGATTTCTCCACACACCGCTCCACATCGACCCTACGTGGCATTCCGGTACGCCAACCCATTAACTGAAGATACTGTCCAACGAATCATTGAAGATGGCAACGATCGAGCTGTCGCATTCAGCCAATACCCACAGTATAGTCTGTCTACCACCCGCAGCTCCCTCAACGAACTGGCTCGGTTACGAGACCGATATGATCCTGAAGGTAAAGTCAATTGGAGTGTAATCGACCGATGGCCAACTCATCCAGGGCTAGTAGACACATTTGCCGATCATATTCAAGCGAAGTTGAATGAATATGAACCACAGGACCGAGATCAAGTAATGGTGTTGTTTTCAGCACATTCGTTGCCAATGGATATTGTCAACCAAGGTGATCCGTACCCTGCTGAAGTGGCAGCTACTGTGTATGCTGTGATGAAGAAGTTGCAGTTTTCAAACCCATATCGACTTACTTGGCAGTCACAGGTGGGGCCTAAACCATGGCTAGGTGCTCAAACAGCCAAGGCTGTTAAACAACTTGAAAAAGATGGTTGTAGAGGAATCTTGACTGTACCAATTGCGTTCACAAGTGATCATATCGAAACTTTACATGAAATTGATATTGAAATGAAGGAGGAGTGCCAAAAGCCAGAATTGTTCAAGCGAGCCGAGAGTTTGAATGGTGATCCAAAGTTTATTGCTGCCATGGCTGATGTTGTGGATGCTCATTTGAATAATGATCATGCTCGTATGGTTGAAAGTGGTGCTGCCATTAAGCATCGTAAGTTAGAAATTGTATAACCAAGTTGTACTTTTATATATATATGCTTGTGTATAAAATATCTAGAATGCAAAATCTCAAGCGCGCGTGTGTTGTCGTGCTTTTTATAAATATTTTCTCGGCGCTTAATGTTCGTTTCTTTCCCCTTCTCATCATATACACCCCCGACACCATGCTCAGGGAACTCATTATAATGCTCATGTGTATTCTACATGCACAAGCACGGAAATTCCAAGCAGCTCGGTACGCACCAAACCTCACCATCATTGCTGACCATTACCCAGTCCGTCATGACGACTCCATCACGCGCTACATCATGGCTCAAGACTCCGGCCGCGACACCACTTACCCACCTCTTCAACTCCCCGATTCTTATTATACAGACCCTAGTCGTGAAAACCGTCGACAATATAAACAAAGTATCAACTACCTCCGAGCTGGAGCATGTTTCCAAAACGAAGTCATTTCGCCACGACATGTTCGAAACCAATGCCCTATTTGCAAATGGAATTTACTCGAAGGATTCAAATTCGATTACCATCGCGACTTGCAAGAAGAAGGATATAACATTTCCACCGATACCACCAATGCTCTGCCATCTAGACTCGTGGATTATTCATATATTGGATTCGATCAGCTTCTGGATAAGTATATTGTTGGGTTCTACGGCGACAACATGTACCCGGCCGACTTTGCACAACTAGTCCATTCCACCGGCATGGCACCTCTCTCATCGTCCTCATCACCTTCATCATACAACACCACTTCGGGTCAGCCAAAAGGTAAAGTTGTGACTGGTGTTCTTGAGACAGCAGACAAGGTGTGGCTGCGCATGACGCGGGCAGTGGAATCCTACATGCAGCCGCTGGGCACTTACAAGCCCCGCCGCATCGAGTTTGTGGGGCGCGGCGGCGCCGCAGCAGTCGCTGAGCTTGTAGCGTGGCGGTACCAACAGTCCAACCCCGACAAGCACGTATCGATATTCACAGTTGGTGGGCCAGCGTATGGCGATGAAGAGTATGAGCAGTGGTTCCATCAGCATTGGACGGCCGATAATGAGGAAGGTGGTGGCGGTGGTGGTGGGTATAAACGGATGATCAGTACGCGGGACGCGTTGGCAAATTGGCATTACTGGTATGACGAACAAAATCAAACAACACGGAAGAATTTTGGCAATGATCATGAAATTGTGACTCATCCGGATCCTCAGAAAGTAGCAGTATGGATGACAACTGAATCATCGCGGCATCCATGGCATATCGCCGCACATCACCCACAGTTACTCCAAGTATTGCGAGCTTATGAACCACAAGCGTATATTTGCCAAGCTAGTGACACTGGTAATCGATCGTGTACTGACCATTTATTTGATACAGGACAACTAGATCCGTCGCTGGTATCTTCTGTATTTGTTGATTATACTCATCCTATCGACTGCGGCGTACAGGAGTCTCCATACAATGCCATTCCACCACCTCAACCGGCTCTCACCAGCCCACGATCGCCATGGTGGTAGATTCTGGTTATTCAACTAGCACATAGCACAAAAGAAGTAATAAAAAAAGGGGAGAAAATGTATTGAATAAATAAATAACAAAGCTAAAAAGAAAAACAAAAGAGAGAGTCTATTTCCAAGTCCCCTCAAGCAGTTGCTGTTCAACGGCACTGGAGCTGTCGCCAGCACTAGTAGAAAAGCAAGGGTAGATTTTGTCAACTGCGTCTCACGCACAGTTCACATCCGTCCGACGCATAACCAAACCGATCATTGATCAAGTCACACACCCTTTTCTTGCCCGATCTTGGTGTCCTAGAACTAAAACTCACCAGTTCAAACAAAACCAACCTTGTCGAATAGTGTGCCATTATCTTACTCCTCCTTAACCGAATGCTTTCGTCCACGCGTCTTTGTACCACCGCCATGCTCGTCATCATCCGGGTTAGCAGTAATTGGATCCGGATACTTTTCCACATTCTCCTGCAAAAAATCAAACGTTTCTGTATCCATAATCGCCTGCTTCAAATGCGATGGTGTAATTCGTTTACTATTTCGTTTCTTGGCTTGTTCACAACTTTCTTCCACCAACGACACCATAAACAATTCAAGTGCCTTGGCAACAACAATAGGTGTTGCTTGTGCTACTTTGCCGATATCTTCATCACTTTGCATGAGTCGCTTGATACGCGCCACTGGGAATTTGGCCTTGATATCCCTAGTTTTTGTTAATGTTGTGGATGTATCTGACATTTTCTCTATCTATAAACAGAAATAGGCAAGTGCTGCTGGTAATAATAATAGAAAAAAAAAGGCTGCAAAAATCGGGGGCATCGGGGGCCTCTTTTATATTTTTTTTTTAAGCGCCCACGAAAAAAAAGAAATATTTTTTTTTTTGTTGTTGTTTGTTCCCAGTGCGGCTCATTATTACTGGTAATTACTGAAACTTCTTGAATAGTATAGTCGCGTTAGTTCCTCCAAACCCAAAACTATTCGACATGGCAACATTGACATTCCAGTTATTCTGTGACTGTAACGGAACATAATTACACTGGAATTTGTCTTTATCAAGATTATGCAGGTTCAAAGTCGGCGGAAGAATCCCATGTTGCATGGCAAGAACAGTATAAATTGCTTCCACCGACCCAGCACCACCCAACAAGTGGCCCATCGCCCCTTTGGTTGATGAAACGTTGATATCATTGGCACTCTTTTTACCCGCACCATCTTCATATAATAACCTGGTAATAGCATTCGATTCTGCAATATCACCCAACTGTGTCGACGTAGCATGTGCATTAATATAATCCACTTCAGCTGGACTCACGCCCCCACTCTTCAACGCCATCTTCATGGACCGATACGCTCCATTGCCATCTTCCATTGGCGCAGTAATATGATGTGCATCCCCAGACATGCCGTATCCTGCTACTTCACAATATATATCTGCTCCTCGAGCCAATGCATGATCCAAATCCTCCAGCACCATTGCACCTGCTCCCTCACCAATTACAAACCCGCCCCGTTCCCCATCGAACGGCCGTAAACTTTTTTCTGGATCATCGTTCCATTTTGTTGATAGACTTTTTGCTCGAGCAAACCCTGCTACAGCTAGTGGATGGATAGGTGCTTCCGATGAACCCGCAACCATCACTTTAGCCATACCTTGACGAATAAACCCGGCCGCGTCGCCGATCGCATGCGCCCCCGTCGTGCAAGCTGTTGATACCGCGTGGTTGGGCCCCTTGAACCCGTTGATAATCGAAATATGACCACTGGCCATATTGTTCAATAGATTCGGCACAAACAGTGGTGATACTTTCTTGTACCCATGCGTAGTATAGTTGATTACATTGTCGTAGAGGGTATCGAACCCGCCGATACCAGACCCGACAGCCACCCCTGTCGCTTCGAGATCTTCATCGGCGGTTGGGTGCCATTTGGCATCATCTAGCGCTTGTCGAGCAGCAGCTACAGCATATTGTCCAAAAAGTGGTACTCTTCGTATCGAGGTCTTGTCGATCCATTCGTTGGCATCCCATTTGCCATCTTGTTTTGAACCTTGTGGCACTAGCCCCGCAACTTTACTAGGCAGTGAATCAAATCGTTCGTCTAGTTTTGTAATACCACATTCACCAGCAATTAGCCTGTTCCATGTGTGTTTAACACCAACCCCTAATGGATTTACTGTCCCTAACCCTGTTACTACTACTCTTTTCATACTGTCTAACGTTATAACAATCAATCCTTTCAGCAGCTTTTGCGGAGACAAATTTTTGTTCCGCCGCCGTCGTTTTTGGGGCGCGCCAACGCAAACCTCCGACATGATCATCTCTGTCTCTCTTCTTTCTTCTCTCTTCCTCTCCCCACTTTTTTCTCCTCACACACACACACACACACCCACACACCCACATACACAGCAACATAAATCAAAGCATAATGGCATCACCACAAGGAGGAGCTAACAACATCAGCCACGGCGAAAACCCTCACCCAGTCCCAAAGTTCACCGACAAATACGCCGAACGACAATGGATCTTGGAACACATGGCAGGTGCATTCCGAGTGTTTGGTCGAAAGGGTTACACTGAAGGAAGCGCTGGTCACATCTCTGTACGAGACCCCGTCAAGCCAAATACCTTCTGGATTAACCCACTCGGCGTACATTTCTCTCTCATGAAGGCATCGGATATGGTTCAAGTTGATGAAGAAGGTAACATCATTGGCGGGTCTCGAAAGGCAATCAATGCTGCGGGGTTCAAGATTCATTCTGCTATTCACAAGGCACGACCAGATGTTAACGCTGCATGCCATGCCCATTCGATCTATGGTAAGGCGTTCTCTGCATTTGGTCGAGAGCTAGATATGCTCAACCAAGATGCTTGTGTGTTTTACAATGCTCATACGGTATATAAGGATCATGGCGGGGTTGTGCTGGAAGCAAAGGAAGGCGAGAACATTGCTCGAGCATTGGGTGACAATAAAGCTATTATTTTGAAGAATCATGGCTTGTTGACTGTTGGGTCATTGGTTGATGAAGCTGCATATTTGTTTACTTTGATGGAACGAACATGCCAAGCTCAGTTATTGGTTGACGCCGCCGCAGCAGCATCGGCGTCTACTACTTCAAAGACGCTGGAAATTCCTCATGAAGCTGCGCAGTATACATTTGACCATACTTCTGATCCAGAGAGTTTGTATTTGGAATTCCAGTCGGATTATCAATATGAGCTACACAAGGATCCGGATTTCAAGTGGTAAAACTTTTACATGCAGGTCTTTGTACATGTCCATAGAAATACAATTCAATTGTACCTTATTTGTGTGGGGGTTCGTAACTACCTCCTGAATCTTGGGCTGACGACTTACTCAACATACATCAGTTTTTACACAGATTTTTTTTTATTTTTGTAGAGCTAGGTAGAATCGTATTTGTAACATCTTTGCCTTTTTATCGACACCCCTTTAAAGAATTAGAACAGTACCATTTTATCCTAAGAATATTCGGTTACAACAATGATAACAGGTATACTTGCGTCCATTTCTCTCTTTCCTGTCAAGTACTGGGAAATGCCGGCTAAACAAATTCATCATACACGTTTGTCTGTTTACTCCATATACTTTACCATCCAGTTGACGCAAATGTGGAAACAAGGTAAACCCTGTTCCATCACATTGCCTATTCAGGTTTTCCCATAACATGCCTTGGTCAATTTTCAATTCTTTCAATACCAGGGATTCCAAGTACCGGCAACTCATACCAAGCTGCATCAACGGAGAACAACTGTAGTTGGATCCATTTGGCGGGATATGACAGCCACCGTAGAAATTAAGCACTTCCAACTGTCCAAAGAGTCGATTAACATTATTATTGTTAATATCCTTTTCGGGAAATGAATTTTCATTCTTGACAAACTCTATACTTGGAAGCTCCAGTTTCTTGAGGGTGGCGCTTCTCGCCATTGATGCAAGGTGCCGCACGGATACCGGAAAATCAACCATAACCTCATGTAAACGGTGGAGACATCCAAATAAACCATCCATCCATTCACCCTGGTATTCCTCCGAGTACCTCTGCTCATATATGATTGATACTGAATCCATAGGCATATTAAACATGGTACCCTTGGTTAGTTTTATGCTCTCCAGCGGGTCCTTGCATCGACTACTGGCGATATGTTTGACAAAGGACGAAATATTCCGGCACCGATCAAACCCCAGAGACACCAATGGGAAATTGAACAGAGCGTTAAAGGTCTCTTTACCATCCGCCGCTACTATGTTTACGCTTGCTGAGCATGGGGAACTCAAAGCCAATGTCAAGACCCCATTGAATTTCATGAAACTGGCCATAGACGAGATCCATATCCTTGACATGCTGCAAGTAGAGTTGGTTCAATCGCCTTATATGGCGTTGTTTTGCTTCCCCCTCGAGCTCAAGTAGCGTTGCTTCGTTGATTTCAATCACTCGTTGGACGCTATGAAAAGTCGTGTAGCAGTACCGAGAAAGGTCCAGGAACCAAAACTCGTTTACCATGAGAATCCCCTTCACTTCCCACAGTCTGAAATTGGACCATATCTTTTCTCTGAGTTCTAATGGCAATTTTTCCATGTCTTTTGTGTGAGTGTGTGTGGTTTGAGCGCGTCGAGGTTTTTTCACGGGGTGATACAAGGGGTGCGAGGAAGGCTAATTCTTACTCCATTGGTCATGGACCCTTTGCCACGCCACGCTCAAAGCTGCCACACATGTTCGATCTAAAAAACTGGGTGGATCATAAAAATCTTCATAAGGCAGCCCCCTTGGTTATCAGGGCCTGTTTTTTCTTGATACTTGGTCTTGGAGTTGATAAAATTTAGCAACCATAGACCCGGGGTAAGAGCTTTAGTGGTGAGACATAAGTGCGGCGGCTGCGGCTAATTTGTTTCAATGGATTTGCTGTATGTGTGGAACCACATTATCTGCACAGGTGATCACGCTGCTCCAGGAATTTTAGCTCAAATTCCGTTGTAAAGAAAAGATGCATTTTAAACATATGGTTCAAACATTCTTAGTTGGAACCATATATTCAGGAACAAATATAAACGACACGTCACTGCTCTTCTTTTAGCACGTCCTTTCAAGACATCATCCATTGTTTTTATTTCCTCCGTGCTTTTTGAAGTCCTACACTATAAATCATCGTACGGTCATTACATGAAATCCTTTGGTATACGAATTATAAACGTCGCAGGATCATGTCTATCGCTGCGAGCCGAGCCAGTAACGGGCCATAAAGTAAGATGGATGCTCATCCACCGGGGCAGCAGCTTCTTTATGCGTATCAATTGCATAGCCTTTGTAGTTTTCAATCTCTTCTCCCACAACTATTATATAAACCACATCGATAAGCTCGCTTTACGCTAGCTAGATAAAACATTATGGCTCTATTTTGTGAAGCGACCGCGCTCACTATCCCCAAAGTGGAGCAAAAGCTCTTTAATCAACGCGCCGAAACGACATTTCTTCAACTCGGGCAACTTTTTGAGATCCTTGATTAAACGTTTTATGGCTTCTTCAATCTCCGAAGTCACAAAGCAATTTGTTTTCTCGGTATACCAATTAAGCACGTCGACAAGTGCATGTCCGTCTGGTGAGAACTTGGTTTCCTTCATGGCATCATTAAGCAGGCGTAACGTTTCATTCATTAGCACTTGTCTTTGAGCTGCCTTGTCGGCTCCCGTGAATCTCCCGCTATAATTGCTGATGTCGCCGTCCTTAGTAATTTTTGCCATAGTTTGTTTATATGGCCGTGACTTCAACTGGTCCAACAAAGCTTGTGGATCGGTAGTTGAAAACCCCGAATCGTCGTTGTCAATTGTATTTTCACCGGTCTTTGCACTGGTCTTTTCACTGGTCTTTTCATCGGTCTTTGCACTGGTCTTTTCATCGGTCTTTGCACTGGTCTTTGCACTGGTCTTTGCACTGGTCTTTTCACCGGTCTTTGCACTGGTCTTTTCGCCGGTCTTTGCACTGGTCTTTTCACCGGTCTTTGCACTGGTCTTTGCGTATTTTGCTCCGGATTGAGAATGTTCTCCTTTTTGTCGTTTTCGTTTCCGTTGTAGATCATACCCTGCAATGAGCCAC
>JAKTQM010000596.1:0-11975 GCA_030558825.1 Blastobotrys niveus
AAAAAAAAAAAAAAAAAAAAAAAAAAAAAAAAAAAAAAATAAAAGAGAGAGAGAGATCGAGGAGCCAAAAATTAGCATGGCAAGACGATTCGATTCTTGTTCTAGTAAAGCAAATGGAAGGCAGACACAAAAGACTAGTTTTTATTCGTTACCAGATTTTTAGTAGGAAAATGAGGCACAGTTGGTCACATAATAAGAAAGATAGGAATTTCTAAGAAAGCAAAAAGTTATGTAAATATTTCATTTACTCTATCAGGGTACCAGTAGAATTCTGCAGCTGAACAGAAAAGGACAGACTTCCTCGAGAGAAAAAGAAGAGCTGAGCGTGATGAACGCGATCTTAAAACCGTTGTGGTGGATCTCTAAATCTGCATCTCACACACACTCCAAATGTCTTTCTTTTCCCTCCTCCTCTTCTCTCCTTTCCCCTCTCTCCCCTCAAATCTATCGGTTCTAAATCATAGTAGACCAAAAAAAAGTGTTGGACGATCGATTTCCTAGATGGGTCAAGTTGGTATATACTTTTTTCGAGGAAGGTGCCCCCAATTGGTCTTTTATCTACTTTTAGAAGGTAGGTTGGTGATGTAAAATGAGGCAACAGGAGGGCTGCTGGTGATTCAATGTTTCATCTATCAAGCTAAAAGATGGAGATATAGATATAGATAACAGGGGAAAGTGTAACTAGATATCAAAAGAAAAGAAATAAATAAATAAAAAAACAGCAAAATAAAAAAGCGCGTGGATGTGTGATGATAATAGATCCATCTCGGGTTTAATTTGGTATATACACGTATCTCTTCTCCATCGACCGGTACCAAACTAATTTGTTATTTCAAAACTCTGGGTTCGCCTGTCCCTACACTTTGGAAATATATATAAAGGCATGTCCTTATCCATGGGTTTTTAACCTTTTTTTTTTTTTCTTCTGCTTCTTGCCTTTTATTTCTTCTGGTGTTTTGGTGGTTTTTTTTGGCAAAGACATCTTCATCTGTTTTATCTTTCATCCTCTTCATTTATACATACTATACCATTCCCTTCTCACGTGTACATTCATAAATCTTATGCACATACAACCCGACAACTGAAGGAGGCATTATACATATATATAAAACCATTTTGCATATTCTCTTTAAAAAGACAGCCAAAAACATTTGACAGCCCCTATATTATATGTCTTGCATAGAGAGACACATATAAGGAAGGATTTCAGGACTTTTTAGACAGCAGCTCTTCTCTCTTTCTCTCTTTTCTTTCCCCTCATAATATTATTACTAGGACACACAGACACAGACACAAAGGACGAATCACATTAATAATAAACAAACAGTCAAAACCAAAGCAACAACAAACAGCACTTTTTTTCATTTAAAAAAACTCCTTTTTTTCACTTTCACTGCTCCTTTTTTTCTAATCCGACCATGCTAGCCATGTCTCAACATCCTCCTTTGGTACGTTCATCGTCATTCCATGGAGTTCCTAATCAAAACGATAACGGCGCTGGTGATAACAATAGTAACGGCGGCGCTAACGGAAGTGGCGGCGGCGGCGGCGGGGACGAAAACGATCCGACTTCTGCTGCTGCTGCTGCTTCGGGTGAAGCTTCACTCCAGCAACCTCCTCCACCAATGGCTCATTATCCACAAATGCAACCAGGTGCTCCAGCTAGTACTAGTACAACTACAAATTCAGAATCACCAACAAATTCAGCAGGTTCTCCAACTTCAACAAATCCTCCACAATATCATGAAGATTCACAAAATTATTATCATTTAGATGTGGTTCAACAACCGATCCAGGCAAGAGCAATGGGGTGGGGTCCGAAAGCCGATTCGCGACGTCCTGTAGATCCTCCTCCTGTCATCAACTTTCAAGTCCGCAACGCTTACAATAATGAACCTATTACTCATGACATTACAAACAATTTCATCTTACATGCATCCTTGAAGGAAGTGGATAGTGAAAAAAGCTTTCATAATTACCATCATGGTGGGGCGCCATCGCCAACTGCAACAGGGAGAGACAGTGCTGTTCCAAACCGGTTGACTGGCACAACGATGGTTTCACTTACACATATCAGGGCCCCTGCCCCTGGTAAATTCTTCTTTTTGTTGCATGACTTGAGTATTCGGCAAGAAGGCAGGTATCAGTTGGTGTTTAATGTTTATGAAGTCATGGCAGAACAAGGGTATTTGAAGCATCGGGCTCAAGCAGTGTCACAACCAATCCAAGTATATTCTCCAAAGACGTTCCCAGGGTTGGAAACTAGCAGTGATTTGATCAAAGAAATTGCTTCACAAGGTTGTAGAGTTCGAGTTCGAAAGGAGAGTACAATCAAGCGAAAGAAGAGTATGAAGAAGCGTCATAGTACGTCATCGATACCACCGTCGGTTGCTAACCATATGGTCAATAACATGGCTTCAATACCAAATTTTGCTCAGTATAAAGAACATCAACAGCAGTTGCAACAACAACAACAACAGCAGCATCAACATCAACAACAGCCGCCTGTAATGTATGCACCGGTTCAATATCATCAAGGGTATATGGATGCTGGTATTTATGATCCACATGGGCATAGTGAATATCAACATGGAGTACCTTATGGATTCGATGATTACAGAGCTACGCCTGTTTCTGCTTCGTCGTCTGGTACAGCTTCTAACAATCAACAAATGCAGCAAGGGTTGCCAGCACCTCCTCCACCACCACCACCACCACCACCACCACCTCCTCCCCAGCAGGGTCAACCAATGATGAACAACTATTATCGAGGTTACGAAGCGTTATTGACAGCGGCAGCTGCGCAACAACATCAGCCAAATGAATATGGTATGCCAATGTATGACAGAAATGGCAACAATAATGACAACAGCAGCAGTAATAACAACAATGGCGATCAAGCAGCAGGCGGCGGTGAGTTCAATAATCATGGTATTCGCAACCATCGGTCGCAGTCATATCCAATGCCTGGTATGCACAATTACCCACAACAACCAGCGCCTCCACCTCCACCTGCACCGGTTGGTACTGCTCATCAGCATCCTGGGATGACACCACAGAGCCCAGTTCAACAGCAACAACAAGCAGCCGCGGCAGCAGCAGCTGCTGCTGCAGCCACAGGACAAGATCAAGGTCAACTGTCTACAGCACCAGCACCGAATGCGCAGTATGAAAGCTATTATCATGACCCATATTTCAATCAACTGGCAGCTGCTACCGCTCAACAACCAGCAGTTCCAACTGGCGATAATCTTGCGTTTTTGACTCGACCACCAGCAGTACCAGAAGGACAAGATCAAGATAAGCAGCACGTCGACCAACAACAAACAGCGCAACAGCAGTCTCAACCACCACCAGCTCAACAACAAGCACCAGTTCGTGTTCCAACACCTGTATCTAATAACCCTGATGAACAACAGCAGCAACAACAAGAGCATGCACCACTTCCTCCTCCGAATGCACCACCAACACCAAAAGAAGAAGATGGAGAAGGTAAAGCTGTTGATTATGGATTCTAAGAATCCTTATTTGTTTTGATATTTTATTTTAATTTATTATTGTTGATTTAAACTACACATACATAAACCGACTTGTATTATTTATTATTTGTTAATTTATATCTATATTTACATAAAAAAAAAAAAAAAACACGAGAAACTATATATATATATAATTGATATATATATAAAAAAGAAATAAACCTGTAATAATTTCAAGCATTTTGTATATAAAATAAACATTTTATTTTCTGCTGCAGCCTTGTGTACCTGGCAGCCCCCAGTTTCTCCCACCTTTTATTAGCGCTATCATCACATCACACCTGCAACGACAATGGGACCCGCTGATTCACAATGGAATCCTTACCGAATGAACTACTATGGACAATCTTTCAGCATTTATCTAGAAAGGAACGGCTCAAGTTCCGACTGGTGAATAGACAATTCAGTGACACCTTGAGTTCGGATGTTTGGTCGTACTTGTACTTTCCAAATCCTCGTTCTCGCTCATCTCACCAACAATTGAACAGAAAAAATAGAGCATTGGATAATGTAGCAATTGATAGAGAAAGGAGGCATTCAGAAATAGTCGATGAGGTATTCAATTCATCAGAAAAGAGTCAAGATGAGGAAATAAACGCTGGGGACACCAACAACGAGTCGACTGCATCCTATATTCGCGATATCCCGCTGTTCAACAAACGACTATCTAGGCACCCACAATGGGCTCGACAAGTCAGGCACATCCATATAGAAGGATCTGTTCCAGACTTGTTTATTGATTTTACAATGTTCATCAATCTACAGACAATTTATTTGGATCTAGTAGATGACGGATCACAGAGTATCTTGGTTCCGGTTCGCCAGATTCTAGAGAATACCAATAACCCAGACGTGCAACAGCATATTAGATTATACGGCAAGGGGCAGGCGCAGATGCTGGCGGGTAGTAAAGTAACCAGCCTTTATTTATCGACATGGTACCATTTGCCAATGCAACTGCAGCATTTATACGGATCGCCATATTTACCACCAATGGAGAAATTTGCCATTCTTGGGGACAAGCCACATTTTGCGGATATATTAAAAACGTCGTTATCTAATGTTACCCAATTGACGGTGGATTTAAAGATATTGAATCCATTCCAAATTAATTGGATCCCGGATAGTGTTAAAGAATTGACAATCAACCACCAAAGTCATGCCTACGACGAGGAAGATGAAGAGGGGGACAATGACAACAACGACGACGGTGATGATGACGATGGAGACAGTCAGACGCCTAGTAATGAAGATCGCTTCATGGTGTCGACAAAAGCATCAGTGTTACGCATATTCAACCCAGATACTAATTTATGCAAGATTAAACTAGCTCCAGGCACCTCATTAGATTCGCTGCATCTAATTATGGCCAGTTCTGGCCGTGAACAGGACGATCCAGACGGACAATTCTTTTCGCTCCAGGAAAAGAAAGTAGCCGAACAAGCCGGCAGGTTCCCGGCGCGAACATTGTATGCGACACGGTTGTCAGTCAGCTTGACAGCATGGTTATGCAAGTACTTACCTATCCAACGGCTGGCTATAATAGAACCCAAGACAGCGGCCAGTACCACGTTTAATGATTTCAACGGCATGATTACCAGACTAGCGCATCATAATTTGTGGTGGTTGGTTAATGAAAGCTCCAAGCTTGAATCTCTCTATGTGGATAACTTTTTCCAATTCCCGTGTGAAGACAAGGGCCAAGGATTTCTAAATCAATTGTGTAAGAACGCGCTTGACCTGAAACATCTATCAGTGTCATGGATCGAGCCCAAAGATGATGTTCCGTATGGCCAGTATTGGTGGGTTGATAAAGTAATCTATTCGCAAGATGAAGGAGGGGGGATAGATCGATATATTTACAAGTTTGATGTTGACAAGCTGAGACAAGGTTTGTTGGGGACATCAATTTGAGGCCTGTTGAAAAAATGATTTGAATCGTATATGCATAACAGTTTTTTGGCCAATGTACAATACATGTAGTAACTGTGTATATATATGTATAAACCCATAATTTATATTTAATTTAGATTGACCTGTAGCGTGGGGTGGCTAAAACTAATAAACCTCGTTCGACCCCCTTAAAATATCCAGTAAAAAAAAAAAAATTTTTTTTATTCGAGGGCCAGCTTTAACCCCTATTATATCCCTGAATTTATATTTCTCCTTTTTTTTTTTTTACTTCTTCTTTTCTTTCTTTCTTTTCCTTCTTGACACTTACTTTTCTGACCAGTCACATTATATTATTAAAATTCTAGTCGTGCATTTTCTTACACACAATGTTTTCTCGAATCGTTACATCTGTTAAGAACGCCTATTCAAAGGCTAAGGAAGATTATGAAGAAGAACGTAAACAACAAGATCTCGAACGAAAGAGAAAGAGATCCACTCAAAGTCTTCAAAGTAGCGGCAACGAAGAAGGTACAAGTAATCCAGCGTCTATAGTAGCTCGAACAATTGCAAAGAAACGAAAGACTGCTGCAGATGGAAGTTCGGGTATCAATGCGGAAAATGAGCAAATGATTATCAAACTGGAACAACGGGTGATTGATTTGGAACAGTTGGTCCGAGAAAAAGACGAGGAAATTGCACAGTTAAAGAAGCTCGCCGGTTTGAATGAAGAAGAAGAGGAACACGAACAGCTTGAAGGAGCAGCGGCAGAGCAACTGACGGAGGAGATTGAGCAAGTTGTTGAGAATAAGGAAGAGGAAGCGCCAGCGGAGGAGGAATATGTGGTAGAAACGGAAAAGGTAGTCGAAGGTACTAGTGATAAAGAAAACACATCTGTGACCAATCTGCCTCCTCCAAACGGTACCTCCAAGAATAAGCGAAACACGAGGAAGTCAAAGTCCAAGAGATCTAATCAACAACAACAACAGTCAGAAGAATCAGCAGCCGCAGCGACAGGGGAACTGGATGAATTTGAAACCTTGAGTCCAGTCAAGCTTGATAATGTACAGACATTGCTTACTTAACGAAAAATGAAGATGAATATAAACCTCTTCCCCATATTAATTGGTGATTTTTGGGTTTATTTATTTTGTTACTTTATTTATTATAATGTTTTAATGTCTCTCTCGCTCTCTTTGCTGGTTTTGAAAAATAATGAACAAATGCTATTATGCTTTGAAGTTTACGGTATTATGTAATGGTTTTTTTTGATTTTATCAGTTAATAATTCAATGATTTCTTTATATACAAATATGCTACTAGACTTTGCTTGTTTATGCTGACATAACGCGTCTTGTCTCGAAAGAACGGTTACGACGCGTTTTTGACAGTTGAATGCAACAGTGGGTCAAACCAAAAGCGCAAGATGCAGAATCCATTGACTGACAGGGTAAGTGTGCCCCCAACTCCGCAGCAGCTATCTAAGGCACGGGACGCGAGATGAGATATACTAGAATCTAGTTGTCTGTGTTGAAGGAGCTGAGCTATACGTTAATTGATTTAAAAGTGCGGAGATCTGCAATGTTATCTTAAACCAACCTCATTGGATCGATACTATCACGAAAATGAACGATAAAAATAATACTTGCAATAACCCCCCGGCACTTCTCCTCTCTCTCCCTCTCTATTCTCGGTTATTTTATACAATTGAGATAAAAATAATACCTAGTTGTAACAACACGGACCCCCTCGGAACTGCTATACTCCGTGGATAAAATGCGTGGTGCAAGATGACTCTGAAAGGAGGATGTTTCACCAGTGTCTAATCAGTCATATCTAATAAATACAATAGAAAATAGTCACGGGAGACATAAAAAACCAGGGCACAACAACGGCCGGCTCGTGATGCGATTCCCGCCGCGGGGAACACCCACGCACGCACGCCTCTTTGCCGCCGCAGTAGTTAACTTCGGGCAGTGACACACAGCCAGAAATCAGTCATACGCCGCCGACCGGACTGATACGATTCAGATACGGTGCAAGTGGACCTTTTGTTATGGCCCTGACCGAATCAGATCTCCAAACCAAATCGACGGTATTATATATTATTACTATTATTATTTACATGGTAAGCTTAGTTTTTTAGGTCCTTTGAACTATATATAATATCCATCTCGCTCTTTCTTCTTTTTTTCTTTCCTTTCCTTTCCTTTCCTTTCCTCTCTTTTCCCCCTTTTGTCTTCTACTTTGTTTCATTATTATTGATAGAATGGAATATATACACAAATGCCCCGTTTATAACGACGAAGGTGCTCAACTTTTAAAATGGGTGGCCTACACAACTGGCTATTGCATATATCCAAACGATCCTCTCACGACTATATCAGATATTTGTGGTTATATTAGTTTTATTTGCTGGCTTGGTGCTCAACTACCCCAAGTCATTGTAAATTATATGCATGGATCAGTTGAAGGGTTATCACTAGGATTCCTACTCAACTGGTTTGCAGGTGACGCGACCAATTTTTTTGGTGGAATCTTAACTGGTCAAATGCCCTTCCAGATTGTACTGGGCGGATATTATATGGTCATTGATACTATTTTGGGATTCCAATATTATTATTACTCGAGATTAGACCGAAAGCGCCAGGAGCGCAATCGACGTATTTATTATGATGACAATATTCCTAACGATACCATTTACGACGACGACAACTACTACGAACAAGAAGAAGAGCAAGATTTCTTGACGCATTCTAAACCAGTACCGGTACGACATATCAAAAGTGGGGATAGTAATAATAATAATAATAATGATAACTATCAGGCAGGTACAGGCACCAGTGCATCAGATACGAACCGGGCGACTTCGAAACTATTAACCTCTTCATTTATCGCCTCCTTTGCCAAGTTGGCCAGTGGGGCACCTATCCCCTCTTCTGCGGATAATAGCATTCAAACCGCCACCACCACGGCGTTATCTTTTGGCCGAGTACTTGCATGGATATGCACCTTCATGTATTTGACCTCTCGGATTCCACAAATCATCACCAATTTTAAACGCAAGTCAACGTGGGGGACCAGCATCTTACTATTTATGAGCGCACTGATGGGTAATATAACTTATACCATTTCTATCATGTTGTCGCCACAAGCAAGAGGTCCAGCAGGAGACGCATTTTTGTGGAATGAATTGCCATATATTATTGGTGCTGCCGGTACAGTAGTATTTGATTTGACTATTTTTGTCCAATATTTTTATTATGGAGAAACTCCTCCAGCGCATATGATGGAATCGGATGCTCAGCATGATGATTCTTATCATCACCACCATCATCATCATGGATCATCATCGGGCGCGTCGCCAGCGTCGGCTGCTGATAAGAAAGTGGTGCATCATCAGTACCCTGATAGCAGTTTGATTCCGCCAATTACAAGTAATACCAAGACTAGTGATGATGACGCCGATGCAAATACTCCATTGGCCATGTCTTTACAGACAAATTATGCTTCCTTATAGAGATGTTTTGTTTTTTGTTTTTTTAAAGCCATGTATTTATAGACATTGATACTTTTGTTATCATGTTTCTGCATTTATTTTTAATCTATAATCTATTTTTTTTTAGATCCTCTAACTTTCTGGGTTTGCTATCGACCTGAGCTATGGATACCTTATAGCCAGTTTTTCCGTTTTTTTTTACCCCAGATTTTTAGATTTTTCAAGTATATGTAACGTCTTTCATCAGCCAACGGATTCTGATTGTCGTAGAAAGCTTCAATAATACCTCATTTTCATTGCTAAATCCAAGTAGTATTCGGTACCTTGCGATCCGGGTATATCCATTCCGTCGCAACCTGGTTATCTGCTTATCAAAACGTTGCTACTTTAATGAGAGCTGGCCAACCCGTTTTGTTTGTAGTCCTCTATTGCATTTCTTTTCCGAAATTGGCTCTCTTTTTGTAGCCGCCACACCAATCTTGTCTCGCCTCTTCGAATAGCCGCTTACCACTTAGGATAGATATTGTAGTTGAGCCAAGACCAACATTCACGGTACGTTGTTAATCTGCGTCTCTCGGGTGTATCACTCATCCACCGTAAATAAAGTTTATGTACAACATGTGGGGGTGTTCTTTGGCATTTAATCGCCTGGCCACGTTTCGACCGCTGGATGATCCAAGCTTTACGATTTACAGGTATACAGTCCAGGATTTACCTTTTTTTACGGCGCTTTGCTTTCTATAAACAGATATGGAGGTACCCACGTCTCTCGATGCTTGCCCTCTAATTTCTCTTTTAATATTTCCAGCATTCTTCCCTCTCTATTCCTTCAGCTCAGCTCCCTTCGAGAATTAAATCTCGCTGCTTTCAGCCTTCCTCGAAGTGAGACAACGCCGCTCTTCTGCGCATTAATTCTTACCGCCTATAGACCAAAATCAACTACAGCAAACTAGCCCCATTAACCCAAAAAATAATCCCACTAGCATATTACCCTTCGAATCATCCTAACTAAGCTCACCCTAATCACAGCCATGCACCCGTTGGCACCGCACACGCACCACGCATCGGCGCCAGAGGAAGTCCGATCAGATCCTCTCAAATCGAGATCCGAGACAAATCCGTTGCTGTGACAGGCATCATCCACGACATCCTTGCATAATGTGTCGACCCTTTGATCCAGCATAAGTACCATCCTTAAAACATATCACCATGGTAATAATTTCACTCAAGTAATAGATGTCAACCCGCCACCGCGATATAAAAATCCAGGGCTCTGGGTACGTACCAGTACCATCATGTAAGCTGACCGATCGTCCATAGACGTGCCTACTAACCTAAATGCAAACCCTGGGGCGCTGTAGCTTATTCTAGACCAATTATCACGAATCTAATGGATTCGGATACATGCCTGGTGCATATCTATCGATTGAGAGGGTCGTTCTAGGAATTATTCAAGGCAAAAAAATGCAATATTACGTGAGAGATCAACGATCGGATCGAAAAACGGAGGCGGTATTTTCAAACGCGCGAAATTGCACCTTCACCACATCGTAAAAGGAAAATCAAGATATCATTGGAAAGTTCAAAAGCAGAAGAATGAAATGATATTAAAAAAGTAAATACTTGATATATAAAAAAGTCGAGAAAAATAGAAACAAAAAAATAAATCGGTCCCGGCAAGGCTCGAACTTGCGATCTCACGATTATCAGATGAACCATTAGACATGGTATTACTAACAGTCGTGCGCTTTAGCCAACTAAGCCACAGGACCTGGTGATTTACGAATTCCGAGGTTTGCAGGTGCCTTTTGAACTAGCAGGAACTGGCGTTTTCCGCGTTGAAAATGGCGAATTTCGGGGTTTTGAGGTGTTTGGGGATAATATAGAAGGTATAAGAGTGTGTTGGTGCTGAGTTTGAGTCGACAATGTGTATTATTGGTGTGGTAATCGGCTTTCGAGTCTTGACTGTGGGCCAATGTTGGTACTAACGTGTGGAGCCATTATCCAACGCTATTCAGAGGTGGCAAGGCAGCGAAATGATGGGTAAGGTTTGATCTCGGCCTAACTAGGTAGATGGCGAACTCTATGCACCAGCATTCTGCCAGTTGCAATAATGGGAAAGACGCGTGCGATGCTATTTGGTCTGCGGCTCAACCTTAGGGATGTGAAGAGCAACGCCATGCTATAGTAGTGGTGCAACCGGTGCCCCCGATAAATAAATAGCCAGAATGGTGCTGGTAGCGAACCTCCATTTTGAGTGGTGGCTTAAGATACTGCAGGATTGTTGAGAGGTTGTAAGGTAGCGTCAATACACGGAACATAGTGAGGAGTTATATCATCTATGCAGAAGGTTAAAAAGGTCCTCTGTGATTTTAAGATTATGTTAGATGGTAATACTCGGAATTTATAAAAATGACCGACGTACATACATCGGCGGCAGGACTCTACATATCTAGTAGCAGTTAGTGGGCGCTATAACGCTGGCCCAGACATATCACCTCTCTTCAACGAGCAGCATATGACATTGGTGTGGGTTTTAAATGAGATATGAATGGTATGGTGTAATGAGATCATTTCCTAGTAAAAACTGCTTAGTGTCTGCTTCTTATTCGCAAACTGACCCAACGTGGTGGACGAAGGCAGGATGTGCGGCTCAAGAGCGTCAAAGAGTGTATTTAAAACCATTACAGTCCAATCATGAGAAGTCAGTTCAGCATACGGAGTACGAATATGGACGTCATATACTTTTACTGATTACCTGCGATCAGTCGGTTGACCTAGTACCAAGCTTGGGTTCAGCAAACAGTCAAAGTGGTGTAATGACCTTTTGGACACTAGGTGGCTCACACTGTATATCCCATAACCACCGGGATTTATTGCGGATATTATTCTATATATCGAGGATTTTATACATGCCAGAATTACCTTATAAACAGAAATGAACCAGGTATACGAATCTCAACCACTTTCCCCAACAGACTGGTTTCACATGCGATTTGCTTAAACGAATCATTCGGTTATTGATTTTAATTGTTTCCCCGCCTGTT
>JAKTQM010000598.1:0-10047 GCA_030558825.1 Blastobotrys niveus
AAATCAACATTGTTTCTAAGAAGATGGGCACCGAAAAGCTCAAGCACTACTTGAACGAAGCTGCTGATGATTTGGCTGAAATCTTCTCTTCTGAATTGAAGCAATCTTCCAAATTGTAAACCTGTAAGCTCTCCTCCTTGATTTAATGACCCGTAATGCATCTTTTAACTAAATTATAAGTTATATATTTAAATTCCACATTTTGTATTATTACCATCAAACTGTTTTTTGTCCACTTTGCCGATGGCTTGTAACCTATATCAACCTCGTATGCCTCAATGAAAATCGACGAGTCGTCATCCTCTCTGCCCTGAAGATTGCGGTATATCTATAGATACACTTCTCCTGTCGACAGTTCAGCCAGTTCAGCCCAGCTCACATGAGCCATGTACATCAAGGGGTGTTCAGCCCTTAAGTTTCTATTGTCTATAACATGTTGTATACTCTCCGTAGCAGCGTCAGTTTGTTCAGCAAACACCGCGGTACCTTTTTTGAGCCGCACGTCATGGCCAATATACTAATAGGGTCGTCGACATCCGTACCTGCACATGTAACGACAAAATGGGCTTCCCCTAACTCCTCCAACATCTATATAAAAGAGACATACAGATGCAATATCCAAAAGGGTCTCTTCAAGAAGCTGAAAGTATTCTGAAGCAGCACAAATATGAAGTGGCAGCAGTTTACGGCGGCACTAACCTTGGCGCCGGCACTAACAGCGGCCTTGGATTCTCTCAAAAACACCAACACGGTCCTATACTGGGGCCAGAACTCCGCAGGTACCCAGGACTCGCAAGGTCGACTCCGTGAATACTGCGATGACCGAGCTGATATCTTCCTCGTTTCCTTTGTCAACATCTTCCCGCATGGTATCGGTGGTCTACCAGAGACCAACTTTGCTAACGCTGGTGATCGCTGCAACCGTTTCCCTGGTACCGGCCTTTTGCAATGCTCCGAGATTGAAGAAGATATCAAATTCTGCCAATCCAAGGGTAAGACTATCCTATTGTCTCTCGGTGGTGCTACTGGGCCATACGGATTCTCAAGTGATTCGGAGGCTGAAGAATTTGCTGATTTGATTTGGAACATGTTTGGTGCTGGTACTGAAGGTTCATTGCGACCATTCGGAGATGCCGTGGTTGATGGGTTCGATTTGGATATTGAAGCTGGTGAACCTACAGGGTATGCTGCATTTACTCATCGAATGCGTCATCACTATGAAACATACAAATTGACGAGACCATGTAAGAAAATGTACATGGCTGCGGCTCCACAATGTTTCTTGCCCGATTACCACTTGTCCGGACCTATGCAGGAAGCTCACTTCGATTTGATCTTCATCCAGTTCTATAATAACTGGTGTGAAGTTAGTAAATGGGCTCCTAACGCACAAACTCCATTCAACTTTGAAGAATGGGATCGATGGGCTCGAGAACAGAGCTACAATAAGGACGTGCGGCTGTTCATTGGCATGCCCGCCAGCTCCGGTGCGGCTGGGTCCGGTTACATTCCTGCTCAGACTGCTGTTGATCTTTGGACCGAAATGTCACAGTATTCCAGTTTGGGCGGTTTGATGGCCTGGGATGCTTCGCAATCTGATGCTAATCGTGTTGACGGGTTGGATTACATGGAATGGATTGGTAAGGAAATTCGAAAGAAGGCGCTTAGCAGCCAAGCCAAATGCCAGCCTCGAAAAGAAAAACCAACTCTTGGTCAATCGCAACGGAATGGTGATGACGACGATGGCAAAAATAAGCCATTGTCTCATGGCCTCAACCTGCATTCTGGTCCAGCTTGGAAGCGAGCGATGCATACCGTTAACCGAATGATGAAGCGGATGATCCACGGTCCAGGCTGCGATTGCGGATGCGCCGATGACGGTGGTAAATCTTCACCAGATGATGACGGTGGCTCCAATGGGGGCCATGGAAATAATGGCGGCAATGGTAATAATCGCGGTCATGGAAATAATGGCAGCCATGGCAATGGTGGCGGTAATAGCAATGGTGACGGCAATGATGGCGGCAATGGCAATGGTGGAGGTCATGGAAATAATGGCGGCCATGGAAGCGGTGACAGCAATGGAAACAATGGTGGCCATGGAAATGGTGGAAATGATGGCAGAAACGGAGATGGTGACTGTGATGGAAATGGTAGCGGCAATAGCAATGGTGGCGGCAATGGGCATGGCGGCGGCAATGGTGACGGTGGTGGTAATGGTGGCGGCAATGGCAATAATGACCATGGAAAGGGCCAAGGAGACTTTGACTTTGACGACCATGACGACAACAATGGTAACGGTGGGCATTGCAATCCAACAAACCAAGACGATGGCCAAAACGACGACGACCGTGAATGTAGCCGAACTCCAACCATCACCTCCACCACTATCACACCTACCCCTACCTCATCGACCTTAACTATCACTGACTCGTCATCTACCATCACTGCGTCCAGCACCTCTGGGCCAAAACCTACTAACTGTCCGGTAATTGGTGGCCAATGCCCAACTGACCAGGCCAAGAAGTGTTACGGTAACTCTTATGTGACCTGCCGAGGTGGCAAATGGACGCAACGATCGTGTGGCAGCGGTAAGGTATGCCGAGACGACAGCGGTGTCGTCTATTGCGACTACGCAGAGAATGAAAATGATAAGGGTGACAATGCCAATTGTGAGGATAACAACACAAGCTCCACCACCCGAAGCTCTTCTACCACCAAGTCATCCTCTACTACCAAATCATCATCTACTACGAAGTCTTCTTCTACCACAAAATCATCCTCGACTACTAAATCATCATCCACTACCAAGTCATCCTCTTCCACCACCTCCAGTAAAGGACCAACTCCAACCGAAACATGCCCTGTACCAGGCCAAAAATGCTCTCAATCCGACGGTTACTCCAAGTGTATGGGTACAGTATACGCCCAGTGTCTGTTTGGATCTTGGGTTCAACGACCATGTCCACCAGGCGCAGTGTGCAATGACTTGAACGGCCAAATCGGGTTCCGAATCCCACGAGACAGCAACGATAAGGGTGATAATGCCAACTGCCAGCCGAAGCTGCCTGATAGTGGTGGTAGCCCAACTAAGGGCCCTGTTGGTCCAACCAGCAAGCCAGCTGACCAGGCAATCACTACCAACTGTTTCAAGACGGATAATGGCAAGCACAGTTGTAACGACAGAAAATGTAACAGTAACAGCGGCAAGGGCGAGGACGAGGACGAAGAAGACAATATGAAGCTCGGCAAGGGTGATGATCTCGACGATTTGTACAAGTACGAAGTCGGTTTCAACAGCCAATACGAAAACTATACCCATTTCCGAGCCGTGGTTACGGTGGCTACATTAACCAACACACCAATTAGCCAAAACTGGCAATTGAACTTCACCACTGACTTGCAATTGACCAAGACTGAACGAGGTGTACTTGAAGACCACGATGGCTACTATATCATCCATAGTATCCCAGATGAGGAACCCGAAGGGTAAATGAAGATTGTTATTCCAATGTGGGGTGTCTACGAAGAAGATGTAGAGGATGCGGAAATGCAACCTTCCCGAAAACAGAATTAGTTTAATCGATTTATAGCATAGT
Organism: Blastobotrys niveus; assembly: GCA_030558825.1. Taxonomy (NCBI): domain Eukaryota; kingdom Fungi; phylum Ascomycota; class Dipodascomycetes; order Dipodascales; family Trichomonascaceae; genus Blastobotrys; species Blastobotrys niveus. The sequence goes on from JAKTQM010000598.1 coordinate 3,600, forward strand.
ATCATTTATCAACAGGTCATTCATTTTTAAATAAACTATATAAATTTTTTTTTTGAATTTTCCGCTCTGTCGTTTCGCAATCAGCCCCACGGTATTTGACATGACCGTCTACACGCTGCATGCGGGTTTTTTGAGTGCGTCGGGACGCCGTCTCATTGAAGCATGGAAGCGGCGCCAAACAATTAGTGTTATATGACACAACTATTCAACTGGAAAAGATTGCTTAATATACCGCATGGGTCTGGGGATCATTGTGTTGGGTGCGGCTGAGATGTTTCAGAGCTGACCGCGGAGCTTTTTTTAACAAATATCCTCCCTCTCCCTTCTATTATAAGCACATTATTGGTCCTTGCCATCAACTTAAGATAAAGGAGGAACAATTCACTGGGCAAATAACTCGACATTTTTATCATTGCCGATACAAGCTTTGACCAGGTTGACCAATTGGTTTGCCTTTTTCAGTTTCAAGGAAATATCGTGGTGGTGGTCTCCACAAAACACACAACCAAGATCTCAGGAATATGCACGTTACTACACTCAATTTGGGGAAAGGAATTGATTTTTTTTATATATGAAAGTCGTTACAAAGGAATTAGAATAGATAATAAAAAAAGATTCGGAAAGGATTAAACATTATATCATTATTGGCAACCTCATCTCACATGCTTTTTCTGTTTGTTTAAAGAAGATTGAAGACGGATGCAACGATAGAAGCACCAAACACACCAACAATGTACTTATCAGCACCATTGAAGTTGGCACCACCAGAAGATGTAGATGTAGAGCCACTAGTGCCAGTAGCACCAGAAGATTCAGAGCCACCGGTAGAAGAAGCATCAGATTCAGAGGCTGTTTCAGAAGAAGAGGCAGTCTTCTTACCGCTCTTGGTGGCCAAAGAAGTACCAGAGCCGCTGGCAGCAGCACCAGTTTCAGTGGAACCGCTAGAACCAGTGGCAGAAGCACCAGAAGAGCCAGAGGCATTGCTGCCAGCAGCAGAGGCGGCAGACTTGGCGGCTTGAGCAGTAGCAGCGGAAGAAGCACCGTTCTTACCACTGTTGGCGGCACCAGAAGCACCAGTAGCGCCAGCAGCACCAGAGGCGTTAGAACCGTTGGCACCAGAAGCACCGGCGGAACCAGCGGCACCAGAAGCATTAGAACCAGAACCAGCGCCAGTGTTGGCAGCGTTAGTGGCAGCAGCAGTTGGTACTTGGACGTCTGTTGGGCCAGCAATGTTTGGGTTGACAGTTGGAGCGGTTGGGCCAGCTTCAATGGAGAAGACTGATGGCAAGGATTGCCAGTTTGGAACTCGTGGGGTAGTCCATGTTTGTTCTGCTCGGGCGACGATTTGATCCATTTTTGGTGTTTATGTGTTTTTGTGTTGTGTAGTAAGTCTTTGGTAGATTAAAGATGAATGCTGTCTAAGAACCGTACGAAAAAGGAGAAAGAAAGGAATAAGGGAAAAAATGTTGAGAAGGAGAAGTGATGCTTTATTTATACATTTCAGCTAATACCTTCCAAGAATAGCTAATGCAAAAAAGAAATCTGTAGAACCAAGATGTACAATTATCAGGGGTGGGGTGCGAAAAATCTTTACCAACTTTGTTACTCCAGCTACCCCGTTAACTGACCGTTACAGACCACAAAACCTAGTTCTGTACATAGTCGATTGGCGTTTTTTTTTTTCGATTAATCTGCCTAGATAGTTCAAGGCCAAGGATGTTGTCTCGTCTTGTTAGAACAATGCGTGTGGCTGTTTGTTTATTGTCGAAATTGTGTATGGGATACTAGAGAAAATGCAGACAATAATCGGAGGGCGTAGCATATGCAGTCGAGGTGCCAACAGGGATAATCATGCAAGCCATGGGGTAGCAAACCTGAGACACAATTTACGCAGGCAGATTGAGGGCCACAAGCATAAGTTTATGTATATCCATAGCTTTAAGAGGGGATGGTAAAGGGATTTTTGCTTTTTCCTGCTTGGGGATTCAACTTGAACAAAAAAAAAACTAACAATTTGCTTGAAGAATACCACCACGATGCTGTCTTTTCTAATATACGAGAGCCACGTCCAAATATAGATACTGCAATGATTATAATATTTCAAAGCGCAATAAGCGAACAACATGAAAAAAAAGCTTCTTCCATTTAGCCGTGCAAAATGGGTGATGGAAGGTAAAGGAAGCATTTGCAAAGGCTATTGGTAGCCCTATACATTGAGACATGGGAAGCGGGGGATCCATGAATCATCCTACATCGGCAAATGCACGAGTGATTAAATGTCAATATGCGTGCGTAATGATTGCCAGAAATGACAGAATTGGCGAACCAGAGAGAAAGCTACAGTAGCAAGGTATCGGCAAGCATATATTGTTTCCATTCTTACAACTCGAAAATGTTTCGAGGCGGTACGCTATACGAACCAATCACCGAAAAATTCGTATTATGTAGGAGGCATATGAAATAGCAACTTTATCTATTTGATGATCTATGTTTGGAAAGATCAAGGCGGTTTGTTCTTTTGAAACCGGTAATAGAAGTAGATCGGATTTGCATCGTATCGGCGGGGTACGCAGTACGAAGCACAGAACTTTGTTGGTTCTTCTGTCACGTAATTTGTAGATGGACAGGCACATAAAATACATATTTTTTTAAAAAAAATTGGGCGCAGTTTTTGATGGAGGAATGGCATTTGTCGTAGGTATATCCTGGTAATTTCGCCTCTCCAATGGCATAGAAGCAGTATAGTACCCCCCATCCATGCCAAAACTGGATCTTTCTTGGGGAAATCGGTGCAGGGAAGAATTTTTGAAGCAGTACCCTGGTATATTTAGATCGCGATAGTGTGCAGGAGGATCGAGGTTGAGCGCGGGGGGATCTTTGTCTGTTGTCAAGATCCACAATGCGGATATTCAACGCCCGATAAGGACTGTCCGTATATTTATGAGTGCATTGGTATTGATTTTGACAGCATATGGAGTCGTTGCCGTTTAATGCCAATGGCGTGACAGGAGCAGGACAGCCATAGTCGAAGATATTACAAAGTAACGACTGAAAATCAGAATTTGAAACGACTAGAATGTAATTAGAATCGTTTGTACGTTTCTAGTTAATGCGCAAATACCCTATTTGCAAAACGGGATCCCTACGTTGACTGTCTCACTGAACTGGTCGTGGTCTATCAGGACGGTTGGAGATCCACCAGAAAAATCATTTCATTTCAATCCAGATAACCATTAACAATATCCGTATATCCAGCAACCCAATTTATCAGTTTACGAACGATACCAGGTTTCTATACACTTGTTATAGCGATCTAATCTAATCTAATCTCAACACTTTGTCTCGTCCCCGGTCTGAGATTTACTCGCGGCTGGGAACATGAAACGACGCGACAAAACACACGACAACACATCACCAAACACAAAACAAAAACAGAACCGGCGTCACTTTGTCAACTAGATACCCCACCCTCGTTATCATTTAAATGAATCGACGACAGAGTGTGATGCCTCCGTCAAGGGCAAGTCTTGCCCCCAACGCACAATCAAAACAAGCCATTGCAGCTGAACTCGAACGCACAGAGCAAAATATCACCATCGCGTTACAAGAAGTCGACCGTAACTTTGCCCGAGCAAATAAAATTGTGGGAGAAAGCATATTACCAGTTATCGAACGGTATACACAGTCATCCCGCACGTTATGGTCCGGCGCAGAGTTTTGGAAAGAGTTTTTGGAAAGCGCCGCCAACGTCAAGTTAACCGGGTATGAGGAGAACGCGCATCAGGATACAGTATTGGAAGGCGATAACAACAACAACTATGAAGAATCACGTCATCAGCAAAGCGTGCTACAAGAGCAGGATATGAATACTCTCGATAGTTCAGGATTCGGAAGTGAAATGGTTCCTGTGAAGGATGAGTCTGGGTACCAACACACGCATAGCACACAAGAACTGGAGGATAGTGAGATGGATACGACGGATATAGGCGGGTACGAAATTACCCCGGAGATTCAATCGACACCGCGAGTAGGTGATAACCGGCCGCCATCCCAGCAACGACGGTCTGCATCACCGACAAAGATCCCTCGGCCAGTGTCTACTACCCCCAAGTTTACGCCTCGTAAGGGTGATGGATTCATGGATCTTGATACACCGGTGAAAAATGGAGGCACGCCCAGGAGTATCCTACGGCATCAAGTGCTGGACAAAAATTGGGGCATTCAAGCAACACCAATGCATAAGAATAATACCAAGCCGGCTCTTGGTAAGCTTGGAGATCAGTACGAGGACGACTTTTCTCTATCCCCCGATATCCAGCCACCTACTACCGAGTTTTTAAAAGACGACAATGACGATTCGACGCCTCAATGGCAAGGACGGCAGATGAAGCGGGAGCAGAATGGATACGATGATGACGACACAATGCAAACGCCAAATAAAGCAAAGGGGGGTAGATTCCCGCCTAGCACGCCGCAGAATGGAGGATCTAGCATGCGATTCACGCCACTACGGAAAACTCCAAGAGAACTGCTGGATTCAGAGTCGGATGTGGAGATGGGTATGTCTCCTCCAGTCACCATGCAGTTTTCAGGGCCAAATATGATCAAGAACGATTTAGTCAAAACACCCGCGCGGCAGGCTGCAAAGTCTATTGTCAATGATATTTTACGGGATGTGGGGGACGAGAGTGAGACTCATGATGCATCAATTACAAAAACACAATATACCGACTACCTGTTCAACGACCCTGACGATGACTCGTTTGATATAAACTAATGGAATCTTTTAAAACAAAAATTAGTAAAAAATAGCAGGCACCCCCCTTCGCATCTCTTCACACGCCCGTCTCGTTACCACTTGTTGCCTTCGATACGGTCTTGTTTTCTGCGTGCTTGCCAGTCTCGTTTACACTCTCGGTACGCGGCAAAGTACTCCAAACATTGGTCGCGGTCAAAGTTGTTTCTTTCTAGACATTTCAAGCTCATTTTGGAAGCTTCGGCGCATGGGTCGTAGAATTGGGACGGTTCTTTTTGTCGAAACGCGTTCTTGTGTGAATTGTGTGTTGGGTTGTCTGGATAGAATTTGAGTTCCCCATTGGCAGTGTAGTCGACCTTCGACTTGTCCCGTTCGACGCTCATGATGGAGAAGGTCAGTCAGTCAGTCAGTGAAAGGATGGAGAGAGATGGCAAAGACACAAAAAAGACTTGGGATCGGCTCGGGCCTCCGCGTACAAATTTTTTTTTTATTTTTTTTTTTTTTTTCAGCCACAGATCATCAATCAACCAACGACTAACTAACTACTACAAGCAACATGAAGTGTAAACGATGTGATGACCAGTCGATTCTCGAAAGTAGAGGAGAGCCATTCTGCAAAAACTGTTTTGTTCGGTTCGTGCGGTACCGTCAGTTGAAACAAATGGAAGGATTCAAAGTCAACTACAAGAGCGACGTTAAACGACACCTTCTATTATCGTTATCTCTGGGTCCTTGCTCGATAGCCCTCTTAGACGCATGTATCGATCTCATGCGTCGACAGAAACAAGTTCATCAAGGTCGACAAGGGTACTATCTCAAAGCAGTAGTCGTTGATGAACGACCGGTACGTGGGGAAACCGACAAGGAACTGACACAGACGTTAGATGCTCTGCGACAAGAGTATCCGGAATGCGAGTTTGATATTATCAAGATGGACGACCAATCATCTTCTAATGCACAAAGCGAAAGCATCACGATAGCAAAGGAAGGTGAAGATTTGGACTTGTTTGGCGCCATGAACAAGATGAGCCGCACCAGTCGGCAGGACGCCGCGACGGCACTCAAGTACCAACTGATAGCCAACTATGCTCAAGCGCATGAATTTGAAACAGTACTTTATGGTCATTCACAGACACGACTAGCAGAATTAGTTATTGCTGCCACAGCTAAAGGTCGTGGATCGAGTGTCCCGCATCTTATTGATGGATACATGTACCCGTTCCGGGATGTGCTTTCGTCAGAGATTGCCACATATAACGAGTTGCTAGGGCTGGAGAAGTTTGTGGTAAATTATACAGCGCGTGTTCCAGGGACAACAAAGTTACAGAGCATTGATGAGCTGGTGAATCAGTATTTCCGGTCGGTGGAGAAGGAGTTTCCGTCGGTAGTGTCGACGGTCGTGCGTACAGCATCCAAGTTGGCACCGGGAGAAACGACACGAACATGTGCAGTATGTGGGGGTCCTATGGAGAAGGATACGTTAGAGTGGATCCAGAAGATTACCGTGCAGGCTCCTACCGAGGACCAGTCGACGATGCTTTGTTATGGGTGCGTGGTCATGTTCCGTAACTCGGCGGGGTCGGTGCGGTGGCCAAGATATAACAAGGAAGATGTACTACGAGAGTGTGAGCTGTAAGCTTGTAAAGTGAAAAACAAAAATGTGTATATTAATAGGTAGCAAGTAACGTTTTT